>WYDI02012333.1:0-25551 GCA_009867235.2 Psittacus erithacus
TCCTCTCCTCTCCCTCTCCTTTTCATTGCCTTTCCTTGCTTTGCTTTCGCAAAATGGATAAAATCATCTCACTTCAGATGTCCATAGTTTATGCATCTATTTCTATACTCATCACTCTTTGGTGCCCTTATCTTTGGTGTATGTAAATGAATAAACTCATGGGTGTGTGAGTATTACCAGGTGTTACAAAGAGTGGAGTACTGGGCTGGGTTTACTGTGATGTGTTACAATTCTGGGTTGGAATATTCACATTGCTTCTTGACTGGCAATGATGTTGGTGTCAGCTGCTGATTCACAGCACATCCCTATCCTATGTAGAAGAGTAACTGCTGAATGACCCAGCATCCATTTTGCAAGTGAATAGCAACCAATGGCACAGCGTCTCCCTTGGCGCCATTGGGAGCAAAAGTGCTTCAAGCACAGTATATGTGCAAATCAGAAGAGTCCAAATATAAATTCAAGATAAATTTGCATTAAAAACAACCCCTCTAATGCACCGAATAACAAGTGTAGATGCACCCATAGGGTATGTATGTATGGCCTTTGTATTTATTCATCTACATTAATATGAACTGAATTTATTAAGAAGAAAGTATATGCGACAAGCCCAGATAGAGATAGCTATACTTTTATTTCTAAGATTGATTAAAATTAATATGATGCTGTGCTTCTTTTACAATAAGATTTTTTCTTTGCATTCAGATATATAAGATGTTACACTGAAACTGTTTTACTAACTCTTAATCTGTACATTATTTGGATACGTAGCCCTGTCTTTTTTTTATAACTTTTATCTATTTGATATGTCATACCATTCCATAACTAAATCTAAGCATAATTTTAAAATTATGATTTTTAAAAGCAAAAAATTAAAAGACAACTATTTCTAAATTCTGTATTAATTTAGAAATAATTAATTCAGGGCAAGCTTCTGTGTTAAATGCATTTGTCTATACATGAAAGAATTGTCTAAAATTCCACTACAGTCAATGGGAGTTCTACACAGTTGTTCAGATTTGAATGCTTTGTGCCATTTGAGTTGTCCAAGTGTATCTGTTATATTTTCATGGTCTGGCATGACCATCAAGAGTGGCAGGTGGAGTCCAGGTATTGCACTAGCTACCTGTACAAAGGCAACTCAGAAGTCAGAGAATCAGCAGAATCAGGAGATTCAATGAAAAATGTACATTTTAAATCATCCTAAAGCAAATCTCTAGGTTTGAATAGATGAATAGTGCTCTAGAAACCCTTGACTGGAATGGCTAGGTGGTCTCTACTGACTTAGCTTAGACACCTACATTTATTGTTTCCTAAATTTATATGTCTGAATCTTGAACAGAATCCTATCCCTTGTTACTGAATTACTGCATCTTGTTCTTACTTAGTTAACCACAGATTTCAAGTGGCTATATGGCGTAATAATTCAGAAATGGAATATGAATTCCTTATTTTATCCATTGTAATAGCACTGCCATGTTTTTAACTGTTACAAACATAATCAGTTTACGGTTCTGACAATTATGACAGCTTCCCAAGATCTTTTATTCATTATATTTAGTGCAGTATACTAAAAATACATGAAAACTGCACATCCCACTTCTCACAGTTGTATCTCTGGGGCTGAACAGTCCTGTTATTGCCGAAAATAATTCCCCAAGCACAGCTTTCATGGAGCATAACATGGAGACTCAATAGAAAGTTGTTTCATGGCTTATGAAATACACTGTCAAACAACAGTGCCAGTGAAATTTTTTCACGCATGTAGAAAAAGACAGGACTGTACAGAATTACTTAAGATCATTTAGTGTAATCATCTACAGTAGGAAGGACTGAATGTACTGCAACCATTCCTTGCAGGTAGTTGCCTAATCTGTTCCTAAATAAGCCTAATGAATGATTTCCTGTTAAGTTCCTGTTCTAATATTTTACCAACTATATACAGGAAGATTGTTGTTGCTTCCTTTTATAAGGTTCTGATTCCTGAGAAAAAAAATCTTTCCATCGGCTGCATATGCATTTTATGGTGATTACATCAAGAACATCCTGCAGAAGTGCTTATGTCTGCATTGACTGTAGTGGAACACCATGACCTTTTCTCACCACAGAAATGTAAGGCAGGCCACTATTGGTTGGGCAAAAGATCTATATTGCCCTTTATCCTGCTCCTTACAGAAGCAGGGGATATATAAAACACACTAGCTAGTACAGATACTACCCCAGGAACACTCTCCCATAATTGAGCAACTTTAAACTCAGAAACTTCCTGCATCCAATCTAGTGTTTTGATGGCCTTTAATGACCTTTCTGATAATTTCTAAAGCCTACTTTCTTAAGCTATTCTGCAATTATCATCTACAGTATCCTTCAGCAAGCAGTTCCATCATTAGACTATAAATCTAGCTTTTAGCTGGCCAGAGAAGGTAAGATTAATTTCACACTAAACACTTGCAAATAGATTGTTATAGATGTATTTCAGTACCTTTATGAGAACTGAAGGTACACTGACTGATCTATTCTTTGATCTAGAATTCCATAACTGTGTTGAAGCTCTTAACCTGTCCTATGAACCTCTCAGCAGGGGTTATTAGCTCAGGTGCACCACAAAGTGAATTCATCTAACTGGGTACACATGTTTCTAGGGCCCCTGCACTAAGCTTCACTGTTTTCTGTAGACATTTATTATGTTGCTGTTGCTGCTAATGCTTTTGTCAAGTTGCAGAAAAGAAATATTACCAGATTGGTTTCGGTGTCTTTGCACTTCAAATTCCTGCAAGAATTTTAAAGAGTGTTGCAGAATACAAGAATCACAGCAGTGTCATAATGTTGTAAGGCAAATGTATGAGCAGCAGCAGAATTATGCCTTTAGAGTTTCTTTTCATGGGGAGGGAGACCTTCCTCAGCATTGGGGCATAATAAATATAAATATAGATTTTTTTATCAAAGTTTGATGAAATATTCAAGTCCCTCTGTATTCAGTTTTGCATCTTTGCAGTTTTGCTTTGCATGTAGCACTGTACGGTACTGTTTGAAGCTTCCTATGGTCTCTTGCAATGTCTAACAGCTTTTCTTTTTTTTTGTTGTTTATTACTATCAGTGTTACAGCAGCAGCCCCCCTCTCCCCCCCACCAAATCCAGAAAGATTAGAATAGTATCCTGCTAAGGGAAGGACAGATAGGACAGCCGTTAAATATAACAACAAGCATAAACCCAAGATGTACTTAGTGGCACAAAATGCAGATAGGGTTAGATGCACTCCTGGAATCTGGCTGGTTAGACCATGTTTATAACTCCTTTGCACAGCAGCAAGGAGGATAAACCTGTTTATCTGGTCTATTGATTTCTTGTTGCTCTGAATCCTGATACTTTGATTTTTTTGGCTTGAATCTTTATGCTGCAAAAAGGGTGAAACTGATGCTTAGAGCCATGTTCCTAGGGGTAATAAATGGATCAGGTATGCAGGTTGCTGGCAGAGTTTTTTCTAAGGTAAGTCTGCAAAACATGCAGCTACAGGTCTCCCTTTAGGAAAGGTTTCAAACCCACCTCTCTCATTTTACATGTTAAATGTGGCCTAGAGGAACATCCACCCACACCAAATGGAAAAGGCAAATTTCCTTCCAGTTCCAAAAACATTATAGACATCTGCCAAATGACATTTCTAATTCTTCCCGTAAAAAATGGAAAGCTAAACAGAAGCATCACTCTTCCAATAAATCCATTCCAAACTCTTCTTGATTTATTCCAGATCCTCTGTGTTTTGGTGAGGCTGTTAAATAATACTCACTTTTGTTCTCCTTACAGGGCTTACTTCAGAATGTATTTTATATGGGTGTTCCTTCAGAGGTTTTTAAAAATCCTCTAGAAATCATAAAGAGGTGAAGTTTGACTTCTTATACATGTATTCAGTTCCCATTAACTTCAGTGGGGAGTTTCAAGCTGGAATAGACCACAGTGTTGGAAACATTTATTTAGGCACACTAAGGAAAATGGGTAGTTCTGAATAAATGCTAATATTTCTATCAAGTAGAACAAAATTAAAGCACCTTAGATTTTGGGGTTTTTTTTAATACAAGAAAGAAACAAATCACTAAAATATGTTTCAGAAATCAAAGGAATGGTGAAATTAAGAAAGCCACAAAAACTTCTTGTTGGGAGGCTTTTTTACGAACTATTTATTTAATCACAACATCTCGCAATAGATGTATCATGTCTAAGATGTAAATAAAGGATAAAGCTTTAACTTGTTTTTTAATGCAGTGAGATTGTTGAAAAGCATCCAAATTCATATTACCGTGAAGAAAATAGGTCTTATGATTTTATCCTTTACATTATAAGGACATTGAAAGGGCTGTTTTCAGCTGTCACTGTTGTGCCTCTGCTTGCTCTGAAAGGTTTTTGCAGCCTGACTACTTGGACAAGCGCAAGAAGACCCAGGATCTTCTGGCTATGCCCTCACCTGGTCAGACAGAGCCAGCTCCTGTCCAAAATCAAGTAACTGCACTCAGGTTGCTCAAGCCTGCTTGTTACCTCAAACCAGAAGTGCCATGTGAATGTGTCTATATATGACTTTGGATCAGAGCCGGCTCATGTCTGGCCATTTTGAAGAGCAGACAAACAAGCTTGCATCTGTCTGTACCTGTCCCTGTAGACATACCCTAAAGCTGCTAAATAGCTGATTTATTTTTTTTTATGTCACAGTAAACAATGAATATGGAATGTCAAGCAATCACCATGGAACTAAAAAATCCTCAACAAAGAGAACAGGTAAAACAATGCAAATAAAATGAGATTTTTTTTCCTTCCACACCCATAAACTGTCATGCAAGTGCAATAGCTGGAATTGACGTAAACTCTTTTTGAAAAGCTAATTTAATAGTGTGCAGTCACCTTTTATTTTGTTCATTATTCTCCTATTTTAATGTGTGTCTTCTTATATTAAGAAGAATTTGAATTTTAATGTTTCCAAAATGCGAGCAAGAAATGTTGGCTATTGGTACAGGAAGTACAAGAAAGCCTGTGAAATTTTCAATTTTCTTTATAAAATTAAAGATCCTGTTAATCTTTGGATTAGATTCTGTACTTTGAAGTCATAAGTGTTGTATGAATGTGTCTGTTGGCACAGTTTTCCCAAAGTGTATTTGTTATTAAATTCAGTAAGGTAGCAAAGTAAAAATGGACATTACAGTGTACAAGAACACATTTCTTCAGTAATAAGAACACCTCGGGTAAAAACAAAAGATAGATGCATAATCCTTACTAGTCATTTAGAACAGTGCTGTCTAATATTATTCACATCTTTTTACCATAAATATCTGAAGCTTCATTGTTAATTTTTACTTTTGCAGTTTAGTTCTTACTTTTCCATTTTTAAAAGCCATCTTTTCCAGATTCTACTGGTGACATTGCTGTTTAAGTACTGGTGCAGTCCTATGCCAAATAGTGCAGCCCTAATCTGTGGATCCATCCTACATGGCCTGCTAGAAGCTGCCATAGTGCTGGCTTACCTTCGGTTTTTTGTTTTTTTGTGGGTAAATATGGAAGGTTGATGATTGCATTTTGTTTGGAAATACTGTAGCAGCAATAAATGGGAGAGGGATTTATGGAACTTTTCCAAAGGTCTTGCACAGGTTTTCAGAAGAGCTCTAATAACATGAGAGGTAAGGGAAAATAAGGACCAAAGCTTTTGCACTAGCTTGGGGCTCTATCCAAACTCTACATTCAGGTGGATCAGAGGACTGGTTTAAAGAACTGCTTGATCAGAGAGCCACTCCATTTTACGTTGACAGCATCCACAACTAATACGTTTTAAAGAAGTCCTTTAGAACCCCAACTCTCACCATGATTTGAGCACAGGCCTGCGCTCTAAAATGAAACTTTGTTGTAGCAGGTGACAAACAGGCAGCAGCCAAGTCCAGAAATGCAGCTGAATATGGTAAGATGAGACTCAATTTCCCAAAACTTCGCATAAATGAAGGGCAAATAACTTTAAACATAGAAGCACTTTACACTTAAAATATCCCTTATTTCAGTAGGAAACAGTAACATGTCCCTAAAAGTAGAACAGAGCACAAAGTAGCTATGGGGCTTCATGACTGGATATAAATTTAGAAGATCTGATGAGCCATCTCAAACTTTTCTCCAGCTGCTTTGATGACATCATTGGTTTCACTATCTACAGTGGCACCATTGTCACATTAAACAATAAGATTTCTAAAACTATCCTCTCTGCTTTCCTGTCAGATATTCATATGCTGCAGAAGGAAAAAGAAAAAAATCTTCTTCTTGTCATCATATTTTTTCTCTTTTTTCTTTTCCTTTTCTTTTTTCCTCCCACATAATTCCCTTTTGTCCTCCAGGTCTTAATTGCAATTCATTATTATTTTTGTGAAGAGCAGCCTCATGAAGGCAAAGAGTTAAAGACGTCACTTTAAATGACAAAAGCTGAACACTTTACCCCACTTTCAGTCTCTCATCTATTCATCCTTTTCATTGTGAACTTCGCTATTTCAGCTTTCTAAGCTCTTCAACTACCTGCCCCTAATTTGTATTCCTGGGAAGAGGCCTAGGCTGGTTATTTTGCATTTGTGTGCTAATGGTGCTGAGTTTGCTTCTAAGAGGAGAACAGGGAGGGGAGGGCAGGAACCTCCAAAAGGGTTTAAGTGGGAGTGGGGGTGAAGGTGCAGGAAGGGTTGTTTGGGGGAGAGTCATGCTGAATTTTAACCCTGAATGCTTTCTTATACAATTTAGCACAAAGCCCTCCTGATTATATGGAAAATGACACCCTGTGAAAACTTGCCTGTTCATATACACCTTCTAAGCAAATAGGTTAGTCATGTGGCTGGAAAGCTTGGGAAACAGTTGGGTCATCTTTTTATTAATACATTAAAACATGACATACATTTTTCAAAGCTTTTATTTTTTATTTTTCTTTAACATGGCCCTGAAAATAATGTAACTTATTCAAAGTATGTATAGTATTCTGAAATACACTGAAATACACTTAATAGGGGAAACAGTCTGTACATGTAAATGATAGCAGGGCAACCTAGCTCTGCTTTGTTTGATAAAACCATTTACTTTCACTGGGTTAATTTTGCCTGTGCATGTAGATGCCATGTGAGATAAAATACCTTTCATTAGGTTAAATAGGCAAACAGAGGCTTTTTGACTTATTGACTAGTATTTCAAAGCTGAGCATTTCTTATGCTAATCATTTTTATAACTAATTTAACCGACGTAAAAGAATGTCATTATGAATAATTAGAGATGTTAGTAATTTAGTTTCTAATTAACCAGGGATGTGGCAGACCATTAGGGATGGGAATACTCATTAGCTGTGAGAGGCATGGGTGTTTTACTGCTTATTATAGATTCTGCCTATATTTAAAAATGGTTTGGTTGTTTGCACTTTTTAATATGGAGAACTTTCTTTCATGCTGCTGGGTACATCAGCTTGTTGCACTTTGTCGCACAGTAAACCAGACAGCTGTGCAAAGCACCTGATGCAATAAGGCATGTAGGCAGTCATTTTCCGTTTCATGAATTATTGCATGACATTAGTTCTCACCCCAATTCCACACCCAAGAAGTGAATTTGCAAAAGGGGCATTTTTCTTCTGCGGGTGTAAGTTGCTTGCAATACAATTAAGCAGAGAAGTATTAGATCTTCAAATCTGTGTCCGTGATTCATTTTGTGAGCAAAAATGAAAGGAAGCCTAACTGCTAATGTCATCCTACTTGCTGAGCTTATGACATACTTTACAGAATGATACTGCAGACTATATGTCATCCACTCTGTCTGTGTAGGCTTCCACTAGTGGCTTCACAGCAGTCTCTGGGATATGAAAAAGGCTGCTCCTTTAGGCTCTTACATCCCCTGAGTGAACTTCCACACAACAGTGATTCTGCTCTTACCACTTTTTGCTTTCTTTCACTAAAATTTCCAAAATTATTATGTATTCTAAATGTTCAAATTCTGTTTCAATAAGACCCAATCAAAATACAACCAACTAAAAACATTCTTCCCTTTAATTTGAAATTTTTTTTTTTTGCAGTTGCTCAGATATTGAAAATCCTTTGCAATCAGTATAGCCGGGTTGTTTGGAAAAGAGACTGAATATTGATTACAGCAATCATAAGTCATTTTGCAATATTAGCATATTAGCAATATGGACAGGCCATTAAGCTCTGAGAAGGGAGTCTGCCCCATGATTTATTACTCTATGGAAAACAACAGAGTGACAATTTCATGAACTATGTCAGTAAATAAACCTGAAATATACAGAAATGTGCACCTTAATAATGGCAGTCTTTGTCTATAGAACAGTCATTCACGGTTTTTCAGGGGTAACCCAGTTAAACTGCTGTAAGCCCTGTTTAGTCTGAATATGTGTAACAGACCTCCACCCGCCATTTAATGTAGTTTAAGTAGATTAGTTTAAACTGCCCCTTTAGTTAACCAATGCAACTTTCTCCGGTAGGGAGAAGCAAAAGCGGTTTCAAGTCAGATCATTCATTGTTTCTGTACAAACCTGTTTGTGATTCCTCTCACTTGAGAGCAAGTGTGTCCCATTTCAATACCTGAGTTAGAGTCTGCATGAAAAATATCAGAAGGTGTAAATTAAAATGAACTGCTATTTCAATTCAAGTGTTCACATAGGGAAGAAGTAAAGATGGAGATTCCTGATATCCTTATTAGCCTACTTATGTATATTGTATTGCCAGTTAAACTTTGTCTAAGATACAATTCAACACACTTAGTCAGATTAGAAAATATTTTTTCTTTTCATAGCAGAGATTAGAGCACTAACCACAGCTATGGAAAATCAGTGTTTAGTGCCTGCACTACTATAGATATCATAATACAAATGACCTTGGGCAAGTCACTTAGCATATATTTGCACTGTAATCAGACAACCTAACCTTAAAGTTCAGCATTCCTGAACTTTTTAGCAGCACCAGCAGACCCACTGTTTTCAAAGGCCACCATGGCCCCCTATAAAATTTTAATCAAAAGCACCATTGTGACAACTTTGTTTCATATGGTTCAGGAAACCACTTATTATGAATTGGGAACTGCAGATGGGAATCTCTCCAATGGCCTGGCTTCAGTGTAGGTTAAATGCCAAGGATCCCAGGCAGATTTGTGCATCCTAAGATGCTTTGTCTATGCTTCCAAGTTTGCCCAATCTAGTCTGGCTACCACCAGCTCTCCCATGGCTGTCCTTGCTGCTGCCATGCTTCCCGACTGCAGTGTAGACTGTGCCTCAGCTCTTCACCTGGAAAAGTATTCTCTCACTCACAGGTGCAATCTGAATACAAACAGATGAGAAGACTGAGGAATCCAGGCCGCATAGAGCTAATGAGAGTATTTAATATATAGTCTAAAATACACTGGATAGTTACTGTCTCAACTTTCCCTAGAACTGTGTGGGAAGTCCTAGTGGGTACAGCTAGAGGAAAGAGCAAACTACTGAAATGGAGGTGGGAGGTTATATAACTGTCAAAAATTATCTCAGTTCTGTTGGTTTAACCAATGTCTGACTCATCTGACCTCTCTCTAGCCCGACTACAGTGGAGGTTAAAAAAAAGAAAAAAAAAAAAAGCATCAGACCTTTTAAAAGAACAGAAGGTGTTAAAAGCAAGGGGTTGCATTATAATGCGCGTCTCTTCCCAGCAACCACCTTCCCAGATGCCAGAATCTAATAGTTTGATTGGGTTTGCCCTCATTGTTTATGTGATGTACCTAAACGTGTGGAATCTTCGAACTTGAGCCTGAAATATCCTTATGGCGATGCATGCTTCTGGCTGAAGCAAGTGGGGAATGTTACTCTCAGAGGATAGTAAGTAGGGAACAGCATAAACAGAATTTTTGCAAATACCAGATTTGGGGTGATCAGAGTAAGGACTGGCAGTGGTCTTCTTTGACCTAAATCAGATTCTTCATTCTCAGCTGAAAATTCTTTTCCACAGAACAATCAATAATGCACTTAGTTACTAACAACTTAGGTAAACTTCCTCTTAGGTTACTACTTTTCGTAGCAGTAAACCAACTGCATGGTACCTGAGCTTCTTTCAGTGATTACAATAATCAAGGCAAACTGAAGCAAACCACACCAGGAGTGGGCCTTGTGTTAAGTTAGCACCTACTATCATTCTGTAGGGAAGTAGACCATAAACATTAATGGGTACAATTAGATCAGCTGTATCTATAAATTCTATGAATTTTCATTGGTGCCAAATTCTGAAAGATGAAAGTCTGTACAGCTGTCCTACTTCGATTGTTAATTTTTCTCTACATGTTGCTCCTAAATGCTCTTGGAGAAAGAGAAAAATCTTTCAACTACAGTAATCAAGCCTTTACTGTGCAATGACTGACATAGATATTGTTTTGTCATTTACAGGTTATTGCTTAATAGAAAGTTGTCTGAGCTAGTTTTCTAAGATTATGTGATGACATATTTGAACATCACTTATAGTAATCATGTAAGCAGTATGTGTATCTTAATGAAGATCCTCTGTGCTGGGATTTTTTTTCCCCTCTGGGTTATAAACTATGTTCTGATGCATAAAAATGAATAATTTAGTTATAACTGTACCACCACAAGTTTATTGTAAACTGAAGCCACAATTGCAATCTTGGATGCCACAAAAAACTCACCATAAAAATATCTAAATGGTTCTTTCTTCAGCTGCAATAACATACCATTTTACATTGCCAGATGTTAAAACTCTATAGATTATCTGACAGCAAATCCTATATCAAAGGCAGTTCAAAAGAAAAGTAAAAATTATTTTCATATTTTTAATCATGCCTGCAGATGGGTTAGGATAATCTGTCATAGTTCAGAAGCAGAAAAGAAAAGAAACAGGCTTGACGTAACTTGGCTCAGTGGTCTGTTTCAAATATGGTTCAGACACAATGGGAAAAACAAACAGGTCTTTGCTTGGGAAAACAGATGCAGCAGGCAAGTGCAAAATCTTACTTTGCTCATTTCAAAGACAAAAAGCAAAAAATCTAGCTTTTTAGGAGAGAGAGAGAGAGAGATATCACTCCAGATATCCCATGTAAGCTTTTCTTTTCTGAGATACTTTCTGTGCTTCCCCCTTCCTCTTCCCACACACACTGAATCAACAAACCCAGATGTTCACAAGAATACATCCCTTGGTATAGCCACGTCCCATGCCATGCATGTACAACAAGAGAAATTGCCTTGCTGCAGATGCACAGGAATCCCGCGGGACCAATTGTTGAGCTGCAAAGTGATGTACAAACTGCGCTGCCGAGACAGCAGGGAAACTGAGCACGCTTTATATTTCTGCACAGGGAAAGCTTCATGGACAGAACCCTCTTTAGGGGCCCTGAAGATGCAGAAACTCAGCGCTTACAAAAAAATGTTACTCCTGACTGGCAGCTCTGGACATAAGAATCTCAGGTCCTTGTAATTTTAGTGACACTAAGTTCTCCCTTAGTCTGGCGCAGTGCTGAACTAGACAGTGGGATCTGGAGGACAGAAAGGAGCCTGATACTAATGAAAATCACAATCCATAGTTATTATCTTACCTTCTTATTTATGGAATTTATGGAATTTAGAGGAAATGATGTTTCAGTTTGTGCCCACCTGAGCATAGTCTTGATCATCTGCTTTTCTCAGATATTTGCCTTGTCTGACACCTATTTTATTTTCAGACAGCCTGTGATTTAAATGTGCAACCACTTGAACCTGAAAAAAGCAGCAGGCTTACGTTGTGCACACAGCAACTCTTGTGTCACCTTCTAGTTTAGTTATGCCTGAATACCTCATAGCACCCTTCAACCAGCCTGTTCAGAGGGGTTTAAAACACTGAATTCAATAGGAGCACTTTAAATAACATAAGTGGCAGGGTCCATGGTGCAGTGGGGAGCCAAACCACCTGGTGTCTGACAAAGAAAAAAATAAAATAATAAGTCAGTCCTTCACCATAAACAATAACCTGGATGTTTACTGTGCCTGGCCGCACACCCAAGCGAGACGCCTGGTTGCCCCCCTTTCCCAAGCCGGATGGCTCCACAGCTCAGTGCCTTGGCTTAGGTGCAGTTGGAAATGCCCGAGAATGGCTCTTTGTTGATTTTCGCCTGTGCGAGAGAGCCTGGTGTTGCTGCGAAGCGAAGTGCTATTGAATTTGTTCACTCAGGCAGAACACTCGACAGGAAGGAAGGAAGCAGCCATTCTTTCTGGTCCTATTGTCTCGCCACCAGGCTTAGGCAATCAAACAGCCCTGTGGCCCGGCTGCCAGCTCCCGCTCCGGCCCCTTCTGGTGGACCTGGGGTGGGGAGGCGGTGGGGAAGCGGAGGCATTGCCTTCTCATGGCATTTACTTTGTTTTACCTGCGCTCCAACCACATCGTTTCACGGCTCAGGGCCTCAGGTAGCCGTTTTCCAGCCCTTGGCGTTTCTCCAGGGGAAAAGGGTCTGCGAGTAGCCCCGGGTGGGACAGAGCTGCTCAAAACTGTTTCTGGACTGTCACTGGATGAAAAGAAAATGGAGGAGCAAACTGCAGGAGCCACTGAAAAGTCCTTCCAGTGCTAGGAAATACTTCTGTCGTGATCAGAAGGCACTATTCAAAGTTGTGGGCTTTTTAACGACACATTTGTCATTCAGGAGTAACGAAGGGTGAGGTGGAAAAGGGTGTGGGGCAGGCAGGGCAAACCAGTCTTTTGAAAAAGGTTAATTTAAAAAAGATATAAATACAATGTGCATTTCTGATTCCCCAGTCACTAGCTGTTAGCTCCCTTTTCTGCCCAGAGAAAAGGAGAGGGTGAAAAACAGATCCAAAGGGACGGATATGTGAGTCAGAGTGCTGAAAGCTTTGTCCCTGCTTATAGTAGCGCCATGGGGTCAGGGTGAGTTCTCCTCCTGAGGATTCGTGATGAAGGGAGTGTGAAAAGGATAACCAGTCTAAGGGCATCCAAAGCAAAACTGCATTTTACCTGATGTATTCCATCCCTGCAGTGTCTTAGCAGTAATCTAGCCTTCAGTCTAAAATCAGGTTGCAGCCATAATATTACTATGTGGATTTTGCAATGCTGTCTCTCTTGTTCTTACTGCAATCTGTCTTTGCATAGCTGCTTACTATGGTTTGGTGGCTGGACTTGCTGAGTGTGATAGATGCAGGTGTTTTTTGCTTCATCATAGTGGGCTTTCCTCAGACAATGTGATCCAGTGGTGGATCAGGTAATAGGTGTGTCAGCAATGTCACTCTTAATGTCACATGGTAGATTATACACCACCAAATCTTGATGTACAGTGAGATAGTATGCTCTGGTAAAAGCAGAGACTTTAGTCTTAACACAGTACTATTTTTGCAAGCCCAGGGGTAGTTTTGTGACGCTTTAAACCACTCTAAATCCAGGCTCTGGTCCTCCCACCCATGCTGGTGTTTCCAGCTGCTTATTCCTGGTCCATCCTCTTAGTCATCCTCTTATTGCTTCAAGTCTTGTTTGGACACAAGCTCAGACACAGCTGGAAACGAATGACAGTTCCCAAGTATGCTCACCCAGCCACTGTGCAGAGGCTGGTGTTGGCAGAAAGGGCAGGAGGGAGCAGGGCAGTGTGGTGGGGACAGGCTGCATGGTGGAGCTGGTCTTGGTGAGGCGAACGTGGCCCTTTGGCATGGCACTATGCTGAGGGACTTTGAGTGTTGCATTCAAAGTTAGAAGGATCTGCTTGCACCCAGGAAAGCCCATGGGCTGCAGTTGTATTTTATTGTCTTCAACAGAAAGATGTGTTGCATTCCGGAATTTTGGCCTGAGAGTATACCCAGCTTCCCACCTTTATCTTCATAAAACCTTTGCTCAGCCTGCTTAAACATACCCTCGTGCAAATCTGAAACAACCTTGATGAGTTAATGGAGTTATTCCAGGTTTACCAGTGCAACAGGCAGAAATCAGCATGAATTATACCCTTTTTTTTATTTTTAACGGAAACAAGTGGAAATTACTAGAACAGAGAGACATTTGAAGCCAAGCAGAACTCTTGGGTTTGGGTTTTATTACAAACTTGAAACTCAGACCAGTTTTGATGGGATTTGTAAATGCTTTCAACAAACATGGGCCAAGTTTCAAGCGAGACTGGGCTCTGTTGTGAGAGAATCTGGGCCAAAGTATGGTTTTGAGTGGAAAGCATATGAAACAGTGCATTTTCCTGATATAGAGTCTTGCTTTGAAGTACTTTGTCCATTCAAACCTAAAACTCAAAGCAAAAACCCACATGGTGTGAGTGCACTGGAGCCAAAACTGTAATAAAAAATTCCCTTGAAACTCCATGATTCAAAGCTAGCACAGCTCCAGAAACTCCTTCTAAGCTATTACTGTGGTTATTATTCTGCATATGTATTTTCCTTCAGAATTTTTAAATAATCTGAAATATTTTCTAATTTCTGGATTTGTGAAAGATTGTATTAACATCTTACTCTAAGGGCTGTAAGTGGGGTAAAAAGGATTCAAGATTATTACTTCTGATAATACCTTGTCTATCAATAGTTACTTTTGTTTTTTTCTCATCCTAAATAAGATACATCTTTAGTGACCCCACTATATGTCTATGGGCTTTTTAACCATACTCAGAACTGTAGTGTCTAAGAGCCTTCCAACAGTGCATGAAGCAACTTGAATCACATCTGTTACATGCTGTTTATTGTCTCATCCTTTCCCTTGAGATGCAGCATGTGCAACAGAATGTCTTGCTCTGGTAGGGGTTTTCTGTGTTGTGATTTGTTTTATGATCAAGCAACCATTTCTCTAAAAACGTTTTAAAGGGCAAATGACTGGAGAATATTACCGGTTAGAAACTGGAGGGAAAATCCCCATGAGGTAGTGCCGAAATACAGCTTTTTTTCTTTCTTTCTTTTTTTTTTTTTTTTTTGCTGTTGACAGACATTTTTACTTTACTGCAACAGTCACATACACAAGCTCTGTGCACATATTCACATGGCTAAGCAGAACTGCTTTCAAGCGTTTCTGTTTGAACACAGCGTAATGCAATTAGCTTTACTGCCCAGCATGCCTTTGATAGCAGAAAATATGCTACGAGCCCCTTTACAGATGCATCAAAATTCCATATGAGCAGCCACCCAGTGACTTGACTGGCTTTTGCATTTCTAGTTAACTACCCTGAATCATGAAAGTCTGGGAAAGGATCTGAGAAGCGTGTTCCTCCAACTACTGCAATACTTCAGCAGTAAGGCTGAATTTGCATTACATGTGGAGAATCACACGCTGGTATGTGTCACTCTTAGTCCTATGCAGATGAGTTAGACACATCTGAAAGGGGCTGGTAGTCCCCAGCCGTCTGCCTGTGGAACACCCATATTGCTAACGGGAGGTCCACATGTGGCTTTGCTGGCAGGATTAGGCCCTGTGGCTAAAAGCATACAAAGTATTGTGTGACATCAGCAATAACTCCAATATGAAGGGTCTTCTTTCTTGCACAGTTCTGTAATTAGCCTTTGGCTGCTTTGGTTGTGATCCTGATAGTCCAAGCTAAGACGAAGCAGGGGTAGGGCAGTCAGAATGGAGGTCTGGTTCTCTCACTTCTGTAGGTCGTCAGAATCGAAGCAATGGCATGGAACAACACCTGAAAAAAGGAATCGAATTGTTTCTAAGATGAAAAAGAGAAAGAAAAGGTATAGCTGTGAGGATGTTATGATCAAAAATAAAGAGAGAGAGCAGCAGCGAAAGCAGACATACATTTGCAAAATAGTCACTACTGCTCTTCCAAGCATATTGCCACCACCAGTGGCCTCTCCCAGGAATAAATGCGCAGGAACATACTCTGTTCTTCCTTCTCTTTGGAAGATAACAGTGAAAAATAAAACACGCAGAAAGCTCTCCAAAGTTTTGTCTCCTCCCGTTCTTCCTCCTGCTTATCTCTTCTGCTGATAAAGCAACATGAATTAGAGCAAGGGCTGGTTTTAAGACCACTAGAGCAAGACTGGAGAGCGCTGCATGGGACAGCTGTCACGACACAGCATCCCAAATAGAAAAGCAACTTGCCATTATTTCACTTGTCCACATATACTGGTATGAGAGATGACCCTCACTTTAAAAAACATCATTTTATGGAGTATGTGTGCTAGGTGAAGCACCTCTTCATACCAGAGCTCTGCATAGTACAGGATTCTTCTAGCCTGGCCCAGACAAACTTAGACTGAAGCTCAGCTGCCCTTACTGGCAGTCTATATGCAGCTAGAGCACTTGCAAAGCAAGTCCATGCTTGCTCCTCTCCCTTTCCTTGACCTTACAATTTACATAGGGCAAACCCCCGTCATAACAGAGATGATCTGGCCTGTAACATTCTTAGGACTGAAAGGTTTGTACTACTTCAGTGTGTTGCAGTCTGCTGAGCCTCACCAGGCTCCACATGTTTTTTTACAGAAGCTTCACGTACCAGATCCAGCATTTTATTGTGAAGTTTCCTCAGCGTGGCTATCTATGCCTGGTTTGATAAAAAGTTGGCTCCGTTACTGGCTCCCAAGCTTTTTTCTGACTGCTGTTTTGATGTGAAGACTTAGTGGACATCTGAGCTGCTTGGTCTCCTTGTTGTATCCCACTTGTTCCCTCCCCCATATGGATTGTAATGAGTTTGTTAGCTGTCATATCTAGGAGATTAAGCTTTTGTGCAAGTTGTTTTTCAGGACAGACACGTGTAAAGGGGCCCTTTCAGCCAGAGAACAAGTGTTCCTTAATGGCCATACACATTTTTTTGGCATGCATCCACACATTGACAGTATGATCAAACATATCCCAGCAGACAGTAGAACAGAGATAGTTGTAGGTATAGAGACCTTGGGAGCATAAGGGAAAATATGTCATCTCTGATTTCTTTCAGGACCTCCCTCAAGACTGAAGGCCTATAGTAAATGGTGATCCTGATTTCTGTGGTGTCAGCCTAGAGGACTGTCTGGAAAATTCCATACCAAAACAAAAGGACTGCCGAGCCGCCTTACTGACAAATTAACTTATCAGCTGGAGTTGTTTTGATTTACAATGAAATTCTCTGTTGGTTTCTGAGAGTCTCCCATTTAAAATTAATGACCTCATAGCTGATGAATGATGAAGCAGGAAAGGAAGTACACTGAAGACTGAACAAAAATCATCAGGTGAAAGGGGCGCTCTGTGATTATGGAATAAAACCTAGTCATTAGGGCTTTAAAAAGCCCCAACAAACCAGAGTTCTGCTTCTCACTGGCGCTCGTGGTGGATGTTTTCTTGGAATAGAAAATTACTTCCCCTGCTCAGGATCTGTGGTACTATAAAAACAGTCCCCTTCAGAACTAACTTCCAAATCTGCTAACATAATACTCCTCTGAAGAAGAATAAGAATGTTGGTTTTACAGTTAATTAAGGGGTTTGGGTCAGGAACTTGAAATATATCCATTATGGTATGGTTTTCTGGTTAAGGAGTCATAAATTCACAGTATCCTTTATTAAATAGTTTGAAAAAGACTGTGTTTAAAATATGATGTTTTGGTGTGTTTAGCAGCAGATAAATAAACGTTGAAAGAAGAGAGGCAGCTCACCTTGGCAATAACTGGGTGTGTCATTTCTTTGGGAAAGTGTATTTTGTTGTTACCTGCACATTCCTTTCTCTTAACTGATTTGAGGATGGAGATGAAAGAGGAAAGGTAGGGCAAAATAACAAGGATATAGAGTTTTTTAAACACCAGAAGGACTATTACAAGACAGAACTGAAGACAGTATCTACTTCTTGAAAACTTGTGAGATTAGTGGGGCAAAGCATAGGCAGAAATAACTAGAAAAAGGGAAAGGAATTTGTGAGGAAAAACATATAAAGAGACACATTCAGGTGCCAAAAATCCCAGATCTTATGTTGTGGCTCTGCCTCCAAAGACATGCCTCCAGTGTTGCAGGGGGTGGAGGCTGGGGGAAGGGAGCAGGGTCCACACAGGTACACTTGAACAGTGACCCATTTGTGAGTTTTAGACAGTTCATAATTTCCAGGACCATTGTTATGCTAATTCCTCAGACTTAAGGAAACCTTAAACTCCTTTCATTGCTGAATGAAACCATTCCTCCATCAAGAGTTAATTTCAAAAAGAGAGAAAACAGAAGGACTTGACGTTTGGCAAGCTTGGGGTTAGACTGTTCCCATATACACATACACATTTAGAAGAGAAGTATCTTAGAATTCATGATATTTGGTTATAGAGTAGCCAAAAGCTTTCAATTAAGCATGAAAAACAAATATGACAATTTATCTGAGTTCTTCAGTCTTTCATGTTCTGAAGGTATTTTTTTATGTGTGGGATTATTTTTCCTTTTTTTTTTTTGTAAGTGTCTTTCATTTCAAGTTATCCTTATTCTGGGTCCTTTTTAAATTCCCTTTGGTCAAAGCATTTCTGAATTTCTGCCAAGAAGTTACTATGTAAAGCCTGTTGTACTCAAGAGTTGGATTCCCATTCCTGGAATCATGACTAGCAACCCCAAAATAGAGTGCATTGTTGTTTCAGAAGGAAAACAAGGGAGGAAAGAAACCTTAGGAACAAACAGAGAAGGATGAAGCCAAGCGACAGTTACAGACTCTTCAGAAAGCTACTCTTCAATTAGACATTTAGATTGGCTACGGATGAATCTAATCTAGATGGTAGGAAAAACTGCATTTGAAGTGTGGTCAGCTCTTATAAATTAATGCTCTGCAAAATTACCTATTTTTGCTTCCTGCCTACTTGTGTTTAAGAACCAGCAACTTTACAAGCACTTAAGGGGCAGAACACCTTGGAATGTCCTGTTTCTGCTACAGATTTTTTTTTCTGGAGACAAAGTGAAACTTCACCACAAATACATTGCAAATGCCTTCCCTGGGAGAAAAAAAAAAAAAAAAAAAAAAGGCACAATCTGTGAAAGGGAGAGTTAAATAGAAGTAATTTTTTTTTTTTTATGGTACTGTAAGCAAATAGGTTAGCAAAAATATTGATATTTCAGCAAAAATTTTGATGTATCAGCAACAAAATACTGTGACTTTACAAAAGGATTCCATGTTAATGGGATCTTTCAGGAGACATCCTTTGCTGAAGCAAGTATTTTCAGGAAACATTTTTTATTAAAGTGAGTTACTGAATCCTCATCCAAAAAAATTTGTACCAAGTTCTTATCTTATCACCTTCATATGCTATGCATTGCTTTTTGCTGATTTTTCATCTCACAGAAGTTTAAATTTCATAGATATAGCAACATGTTATCCTATAATAGTACTCTTTAATAACAGTGGAAATTTTGAAAGCATGGAGAGCTCGACTGGACAAAACAGAAGGAATTTTAAGTTTGCAAACAATATTACATCATCCTTGTAAGGGCATGGGATAGAGGAAGGCTGATCACCACTAAAAAGGTTCTTCAAGCAGATTGTATTAAATTGTGTTCTCAGGAAGACTGAGTTTGAATCAGTTAAAGAATATGAAAATGAGAGGAGGTGCCTAGGAAGGTAAAAATATTTCTGCTGAACTCTGTGGAATTTCATGGTGGTTACAAGATTCTCCCTGTTCCCACTAGGACTTTTATAATGACAGGGAACTCCGTTTCCTTACCCCCAAAATATTAAATCCTTTCACTTGAATTAAGAAGACCCTTCTTAAGAATGTATGCTTTATGAAACACAGTGGACAGGCCTGTTTCTGTCTATTTAGTAGCTTATGTCTGACTTATCGATTCCCTGTAATGTACACAGAAAAAACCCACCACTTTTAGTTTAATAAAATATTATTAATATTAAGATGTTCATATGAAAGGAGACACAGGGCAAGACCGAGTAAGAGAAGACAATGATTTTGGTCTCTGCTTTCAGTGGGTGTCTGCACTATGATGTTAAGCTTGAAAAACTGTAAAGGTCTGAATATAGAAGTGACAATCCATCCTGGGAAAGTTCAGCCCCTCCAAAATGCATCAAAATTGTGCATCAAAACCCAAGTAGAGTCCAAAATCACAAGTTCCTTGGTAAATATTGGCCTGCA
Source organism: Psittacus erithacus (assembly GCA_009867235.2). Taxonomy (NCBI): domain Eukaryota; kingdom Metazoa; phylum Chordata; class Aves; order Psittaciformes; family Psittacidae; genus Psittacus; species Psittacus erithacus. The sequence continues at coordinate 20,003 of WYDI02012333.1, forward strand.
GTTTTAAAAAAACCTCAACATTTATATATAATAAATAAATATAAGGGTGGTGAGGCACTGGAATGGGTTGCCCAAGGCACTTGTGAATGCTCCATCCTTGGAGGTGTTCAAGGCCAGGTTGGACAGAGCCTTGGGTGACATGGTTTAGTGCAATGTGTCCCTGCCCATGGCAGGGGGGTTGGAACTTGATGGTCTTAAGGCCCTTTCCAACCTTAAATATTCTATGATTCTACACAAATATATACATATGTGCAATATAAAACATATATTAAAATCCAGTGATGAAATACGTTGGATTTCCAGGTTAGAAATATATGGAAGCATCCTAATCATCCAGTGGGACATCTGATCTGTCTCTCTACTTTAGGTAACCGAAGAAGCAGTTCCACAGAAGTTGATATGTACTTTGTAGGGAAACGGTCAACAGAAAAAGATGAATGGCTCTGAGTGCCTATGAAAGATTTTAGCTGCTGAGGCTTAGGTACCTAGTTTGGGAACTTAATGTAAGAACAGGCAGGTTTTCAATCTGGTTATATTCAAATATGATGTATAGAGACTTTAGCACTTACCTTTTGGAGTAGACTCTCTGCTCCAGCAGACAGCTAAACCTATGAATTGCCTGCTTGTATTTGATGAACTGGCACCTCTCCAGAACTATCTGAAAGACAAGTTTTTAAAATGATATCACAAGGAATTTTTTTTAATCCTGCTAAAAGTGTCATAAGGCTAGAAATAGATATTTTTTTTGTTTCTCCCCTTTAAGTGGTAAGCAAAAGGAGGATATAAGACTTAAGTATAAATTCAGTTTATGGCTCTACAAAGCCGAATCCACATAAAAATGCAAAAAAGCTTTAACAAGTGGACATGTACAAAGTATTCTTACAGAAAACTTCCTTACAGAATTGTCTGGCCAAAACACAATATAAGACAGTATCACTGAAATCAGATCGCAAGGGACACACTGTTTTATTTTTCTAATCCATGTTGGTGCTTATTCAAGACTAATGAATATAAAGCACATGTGTCTCTAAATAAACTCGTGTGTTTGCTTTTAAAAATGTGACTATGTCAGTTTCTGTAATTAGATCCTTTAGCATCTGTTATTGATCATTCCTGCACTTCTTTAGCTTACACTTGTGAATCAAGTAAAATGCAGCATGTTATCATATGGAAAAGCAACGTGAAAGAAAACATCTATCGTGTCCAGCTTTAAAGAGCCAGACCATTGTGCATGGTTATCAATCTGATTTACTCTTTGTTTGTAGTATGAAAATATCTGACATCTGGAAATAATGCTGTTTGGGCACTTGGTACCACATGATCATGAGGAGAGATAGTCAGGCAATTGGGACAGCTGACTGAAACTAGGTTTGGTGCAAGAGTTCACAGACAGACACTCCCTGTTTTAGCACAGACTTCTACTGCCATTTTTTTCTTAGGAATGACAGCATGCTATGAGAATGTGGAAATGAATATAACCCAAGTGAGCGAGATGTTTCTCCTTCTGAGCAATGCATTTGCTTTACTACACAGAGAGCGCAGGCATACTGGTTTACACTATTGCAGCATCTTATTCTGCACCGATTCATGCTACATTCAGCTGACCTGTGAGATGCAACTAGCAGAAGCATTGTGTTTATGTCTCTGACAAGATGGGGTCCAAAACAGAGCAGATGTGGACAATACACAATACACACTCCTTGCTCTCTTGAGCATAGCTTCAACACTACTGATCAAAGCAGACATATATCAAGTACTAAAGGCTGTACATTTGTAGTCTTTTGGTAGTTTACAAAAAAAATCATTCCAGTTTCCCACAAATACTCTCAAAGTCAGAAAGGTTTGATACTGAATAACTAATCCATGAAACCTAACTGTAGGACAGAATGCACAGAAGAAATGTAAATAAAAATGTAGCATTATTGCTAATAATGAATTAAAATACAAACAATATAAATAATAATGAATAAAAATTCATAATAAGGTGGAGAAGGGCACCAGAGATTCTATATATGTCTTGGTTAGAGAAAAAAATTAATAATAATAAAATAATAATAATTTTCATCCGGTTACTGTGATAGCAGACACTGTTATTCATGTGTCTCAAATTCAGATTAGGCAATGTTATAACAATGTTTAAAAGAATTAAAAAGAAAAAAAAGTTTGTATCTACTATAGATCACTAGTCAAAAGATTGAATAATATGTCAGTGCTCACGTAGGAGGCAAATTTCATTTAGCTCCCTTATTGATCCCTGAGATAATTACACTGTACATCAAAAGAAATTCAATTATATTCATGTGTTACTTTGTGAACTGCATTAGCGTCAATTGGACTCATGATTTTACAGCAGGGAAAAAGCTTCCAGACTAAAATATGTGTAAACCACTATGGTTTTGCTTTTCCAGAGCTAATGTATGCATTGCAGATAGGCAGACATAATCCCTTGCTGATGCGGTTCTAACAATTTTAAGACAGTTGTAAAGACAGCAGTATAAATGTAAATGTAGGCTACAGTCCAGTCCACCTAATACTGACTCCAAATTCATACTAACATTTTAATCTCTTTTATAGTGCAGTGACTCTCTCTGATACAAGGAACCTAGTAATTAGGGGCAATTCATCTCTAGGGATCTGATGCTTGGCTCAAACTAGGTCTCCCAGTTAATTAGCTGGGATCTTATATCACTTATTATTTTGGTAAAAGTAAAAAAAATTGCAGTACTTATCATAGGCCACAGATAATGAGCTAAAAAGATCTAGCAAGGAGTTTGTTTTGTTAAGGATGTGGATGCAAAGAGCTATGTAGACTTTCAAGCTGTTTGGAGTCCTTCCCATAGATGACAGAAAAAAATAACATCCTTTTCAAAAATGCTCCAGTGCCCACTGTCCTGCTCTCAGAAACTACCAGCTTCCCTCAGCAACCGCTCCAGGGCAGCTATTGTCAGGCCTGTAAAACACCAGGCTTGTAAACATAGATCTACTACTATGTCTTGTACAACTTACTAGGGGAGACAACGTTTCTTTTTGGCTTCTAAGACTCATTGATTTTCTCTGAGAAGCATTCCAGAGGAGGATTGCATCAGCCGCTGCATGTAGAGCACATTGTAAAGCAGCCCTGTCCCCTGGGGTTGTCCCTCCTCAGTCAGTTCTAGTGGGGATATCCACCTCCTTTTCCACCCTGCAAGGGTGCCCATCTTTGCTCTTCACACAGCACATTGTATGAAGCCTCATGCTTCAAGCAGAACTGGGTGATAAATGTGTTGTCATTTCAAAAATATGGAATTGTTTGAATTTAATGTCAATGCTAGCAACAGAGAATGCTTTCCTGATTCAGTTATTTGTATTTTATATTACTACATTCAATAAATCTCTCTATTAATGGAAGCTGTAAAGCACTTCCAGATGGCCAGCCTTCTGAACACAAGAATGGGCTGAACCTCACAGCTTTGCAAAGTAATTCAGGTTCATCTGTTGCAGAAGATGCAAGGTCTTTTCCCTAAACTTGTCCTAGCGACATGCTGGGACAAACAAATATAATATGAAATGTAAGTATCAGCCTCTTGCTTGTCAAATGTTTTGACATTTACATATAATTAAGGGTGTGGCTTAGGAGGGTGGAGGTAATCAGGCACTGAATATTAAAGAGCTAATCCTTCAGTAAAGTGATGTAAACCATTTGTGTAACCTCACTGGCATTGTAGTAAAAACAAATCACAGTGGTGTTAAAGACCTTAATTCTTTGCCCCTGAAAGTGTAAAGCAGCTCGTGGGTCAAAGAGTTTGGAGGAATGTTGTACAATTATCATATGAAAGAAAAAGATTGCACCTCAGCTTAATTTTATCTAATTTAAATTCTCAGTTTGAAATGTAATAGGAGATTCACTACTGGCCTACTTCTTTTCCTACTTTCTAAGGCAACTGGTTTTGCAGCAGAGCTGTAATCACAGTTAACTCAAAGTGACAGAGGCATGATATGAAGTTTGCAAATGGATTATCCTTAGAGACCCAGCTATATGCATACGTAGACATCATGAAAAAATATGACATTTTTCACAATTTTCAGGCTTTAAATAAATGAGACATCACTGGCAAGCTTGACAAGGTGGGATTCACAAATTTCAGTTGTCGCTATCTGAGGCAGTCACCTAAGATTCCCTTTGCAGCCAATAGAGAGAAACAAGGTATATTAAGGATAAGAGTCATTTGACCTATTAATCTATTTTAGGATTACATGAATCACACCCTGTAAGTGCTTATTTCATTGAACATAAATGAGAGCACAGAAAGACTACTTCAAGTATTAACAACATCTACATTATGATTTATGGTGATTAAGAAACTGATATGTATATTTAGTCAGATGAATCCAAGTCACACTTACTTTTGTTGGCTTTCAATTAAGCACAGTAAAAAGGGTCATTTAGAGGAATCTTTCTTGCATCCTATGCAAAAGACACCATAAAAAATAAGTGAGAGTAAGGTCAAACAAGAATTATTTGTTGACTGCAAGGAAATCTATGTCTTACATTGGCATCACTACAATGTAAACTATAGACCAGTCAGTTTCACCTCTGTGCCTGGCAAAACCCTGGAGCAATTCTCTTGGAAGGCACACTAAGGCACATGAAAAACAACAGGGTGCTTGGTGACAGCCAGCATGGCTTCACTAAGGGGAAATCCTGCCTGACAAATTTGATGACCTTCTATGATGGGGCTATGGAACTGATGGACAGGGGTAGAGCAGTTGATGTCATCTACCTGGACTTGTGCAAAACATTTGACACTGTCCCACATGACAGACATCAATTTGATAGGTGGACTACTAGGTGGATAAAGAACTGACTGGATGGCTGCACGTAAAGAGTTGTGGTCAATGGCTAAATGTCCAGCTGCAGACCAGTAACAAGTGGTGTCCCTCAGGGATCGGTGTTGGGACTGGTCTTGTTCAACATCTTTGTCGGTGACATGGACAGTGGGGTTGAGTGTGCCCTCAGCAAGTTTGCTGATGACACCAAGCTGTGTGGTTTGGTTGATATGCTGGGGGAAAGGAATGCTATCCAGAGGGACCTTGACACACTTGTGACATGGGCAGATGCCAACCTCATGCAGGTTAACCATGCCAAGCACAAGGTCCTACACCTGGGTTGCAGCAATTCCAGGCACAGCTACAGGTTGGGCAGAGAGGAGATTCAGAGCAGCCCTGCGGAGAAGGACCTGAGGGTGTTGGTTGACGAGAAAATGAACATGAGGTGGCTTCAGTGTGTGCTCGCAGCCCAGAAAACCAACCGTATCCCGGGCTGCATCAAAAGAAGCGTGACCAGCGTTTCGAAGGAGGTGATCCTGCCCCTCTGCTCTGCTCTCATGAGACCTCACTTGGGGTATTGTGTGCAGTTCTGGTGTCCTTAACATAAAAAGGTCATGGAGCTGTTGGAACAAGTCCAGAGGAGGGCCACGAGGATGATCAGGGGACTGGAGCGCCTCCCGTATGAAGACAGGCTGAGAAAGTTGGGGCTGTTCAGCCTGGAGAAGAGAAGGCTGTGTGGAGAC
>WYDI02012336.1:0-10481 GCA_009867235.2 Psittacus erithacus
GGTTTAGTGTGAGGTGTCCCTGCCTATGGCAGGGGGATTGGAACTAGATGATCTTAAGGTCCTTTCCAACCCTAACTATTCTGTGATTCTATAAATTAAACTGTTGCTGAGCACCAGCACCAAAATTTTTCTGCCCACCTTTGTCAAAATGTTAGAATGATTAGAAATCTGGATTTTGATGCAGGACATTTAGCAAGTTCTCATGAGATTTCCAGACATTTCCTGGGAGTTTCTATGGCCAGAGATCATGAGCAAATTTGCTTATGGGTGCCCTGTACTGATGGAGAAGAGAGTTCAGAAGTGCAGATTTGAACCATTCTCTATGCCAGAGGTTGGTCCCAGCATGTTTGGTTTCCTAGCATAGGCGCAACATTTATGCCACCTAGTTGCAAAGCTGGACAAGTAACCTTAGTGTTGCTATGAAGAGCAAATTGTCCCTACAGCGCCAATAAGAAAAAAAATCTGCAGGTTGCTGCCTGTCTGTCTTTTCAGTGCCAAATGTGATGATCAGCATACTCCTACGCTTGCACGCAAGTCACATCAAAAAAATTATTTCTAAAGAACAACACCACTTATGGTTGTTTAAAGACAGCCAGCATAATCCCTATATCTGAGAATATATCAGTAGGAGACTGTGAGGTAAAAAAGTATATAAAGAAAAAGCCCTGGTGAATGAGATGTGATTTTAATCTCTATCATCAGATAAGGCTAGAAAAATACTGAGATTAAAGCATTTTAGAGATATTTTTATTTCAGATTTGTGGAAGAGACTAGGCATGACTAGAACACATTATTATGATGGCCCAGTATGGCCATCAGTACACCAAATACAAAACTCTTTGTAATTCGGCTTTTTTTCTCTTTTTTAATATATTGGTATATATAGGAGACCCTAAGCAACACCTCTGTGCCACTTGGTAAACTTTCAATATTTATAGTAATTAACAGTTTAACTATGAAGACCTTTCATATTAACAGGTTGATTTTGTCCAGCTACACCTTCCATGAACTAAATAGTTACGCTGTTTTTCAAAAAACTGAGCTCTGTCTCATTGTATGCATTCGTGCATATGTAATGCTTCTCTCTTATAATATACTTTATCTGTTAGATCTCCTCCCACAAAGCTATGATTTATTTCTATGAACTTGATTTAGGTTTGAAACAGCATTTAAAATACAGTTCCAGGTGGTACAGGCATGTAGTTTGGCTCAGGTAAGAGAAATCATTTACCAGTCGTACAAAGTTAGTTCTGAAAATTGACTCTATGCAACAGCAACTTCTGCACTTTTGCAAAAAACCTTTGCAAAAAAATTTGGAAAAAAAAAAATGATTTCCCCGTAAGTCACTTGGTTGTTCTCTTTTTAAAGCCCATTAAAAAAAAAAATAATCTTTAGTTAGTATTTTCTAACTTTTTTAATAGTTTGAAGTATTTTAACACAACATTTTTTCTTTAAACAATTGATCAAGACTGAAAATATTTCTCCAAAGAGCAGTAGCTTTATAACTGCAAGGACAATGATTTAAAGTCTGATATATAAAAAATAACAAAAACTTCCATACTTCTTAAAGATGCAAGGTAAATTATGTGATAAAATGGAGTCCATTTTGGGGATTGAGGGCTCAAGGTTTATTTAACATATATATCCCATATAAATGGGTTGCCTTATAGACTACCTACCCCTCCTTCCCTGCGCACATAAAAGAACCCCGCTTCTGCGATTAGTCTTCCCACAAACACAACTGTGTCCCATGAAAGGAAACAAAGCAAGGAATAGATAATGAATTTGTGCTTTCTTTCAGAGAAATATGGGAAATTGAATTAAGAAGGACTGGCCTGCTCTGCAGATCATCAATTGTTACTTTGCTGCCTACCTGTGTCACCTCTCTAAGGACTGCAACTGGGGATACACATTCTGGTTAACCTGAGGGTCTCACTCAAAGGTAACTGAGTACAAAATTGAAGAAAACAATTAAAGAAAAATGTACTGCTGTGCCTGTGTGCCAGGTGTCAGTTTTCTCATTTCTCTCTTTGCTGCTTCCCTCATTAATGTTAATCTACGTCTTTAAGGAGACTGCCACATATTACAGAATTTGGAAGAATTTAGCTTACAGGAAAAGAATCCTTCTCCTGAAGGTCTTTTAAATGTCAGGCTTAAGGGGATTCCCTAGTGCCATAATAGTTGCTGCCATCAGGCTCCAAAGTCCCACCTGACTTCAGTGCACTAAGACCCACAGCAACACAAACTGACATCTATTAAAAATAAAACCTTCTCTAAATCTTTTTTTTTTTTTTTTCCATGTCTTTCTTCATTTCTCTCCTCATTCACAGCAGGCTTTCAGATGTGCACTTTGCTCATTAGAAAAAAACCCAAAAAACTTAAAGGAACCAGTACTGGGCAAAGTAATAACCAGTCCAAAATTATAATATATAGGTTTCAGTGTTCAGTTGAATTCAAGCGTATTTTGTCTACAGCAAACTTTGACGCTCATACCAGTGAAAATAATAAAATACAAGTCATCTTAAACCTCCCCAAGCCAATGTCGCCCGCATTTGATTTCTATTTGTTACATTTTTGAATAATCATCCCATGTGTTTTGGCCAAAATTTTAGCTAGACTTTATGATGATCATGGTCATTATTGTTTCATATTTCTTACCTACCAGTCTGCAGACATTTTGAATGAAAGAAATCTAAACAAAATATAGGTATCCTTTATGTAGACATCTAAGCAATACATAACTGAAGCATGCCTTAAGAGCTGTTTTCCTTTTCATTCATTATAAAGGGAACATGAATTGTTAGCTTAAGCATAGACATCTAGGTAAGAGATACACAAAGTGAGGCAAGAATGTTCCAGTGGTGTCTGAAGATAAGCCCCCACTGCTGAAAGACCATGATAACTAATTGTTTAAAAAGAATTGATTCTAAAACATTTGTACAACTTCTTAAAAGATATTTTGATATCCAGTTTTATTTTAACTCTGTAACTTCTCACGCATATTATACTTACAAACATTTTCATAGACTTCTAACATGTTCACTCTTGTCATTGTCCAACAAGCTTCCCTCTTACAGCTCCAGCTTTTCCAGCTAATACTTAGTAAAACATGCTTATTATGTTCTTTAGCCTGGAAAAGGAAAGGAAGATACATGGAATAATACTTAAGGGCTCAAAGTTGTTTATAAGAAAATGCTTCTAATTGTTTTAATGCAAGCAAAACATGATTAAAATTTTGATTAACAAAGCATATTTCAATAAATCTGATTTTATACATGCTATGCAGTATCTGATCACTGGGGAATAAAGTTCTTTTGATATTAGTTAAAGGTAAAATATCAAAGCAGTGCAAAGATGTTTTACTCCTATTGATGTTAACAAGAGTTGCCTGACAAAAGTCACATACACTATGTTCAAAATTCACCCTATTTAAGAAACCAGACTTTAGAAATGCTACTTACCTCTTTAGATGTCCTGGAGTAAAAATGTCTGTTTCTATAGAGTCACTATACTGTATGCAGTGTATTTGGCATCCTACAAGTTTTGCCCTTAACAATGCTTGTAATTTCTGAGAAACTGAGTGTCCTGAAAATTACAAATGGGTCAGTTCAGTGGTTTTGCATGGAAAAACTGTCTTTTAAACAATTATCATTAAACAGGGAAAAAGAAACAAAACAAAAAATACAAACCAAACCAAAAAATAAACAAAGCAAAACCCAAAAAACACCAAAGGAAAACACAACAACCTTTTGAGGTATATTTTTGAAGTATCCACTCAAAACAAAATGCACAATAAATTATGATGCATTTTATTTCTGGGTATTTATTTGCAACAAAAATAAATAGCAAAACATCACTTTAAAATACAGTTCTGGGTGGAGAGGGAAGTTGAGTTTTATGGAATATGTAAAAACAGAATACATACAGAATTCACACAGAGAAGCTATACTATTTCAGCTCTACAGGCAGTCTCAATGTCGGTACACTTACCCTGGTGTGTATACAGTGATATAAGTGCACCACTATCACTTTTCTCCTATAGAAGTATTAAAAAAACCATAAAAGCTGTGTATGCAAAACTAGGAATTAATCTAAAGTGATATGTCTGATGTGTCCATAAAGGCTATGTCATTAACTTAAAGTTGCATGGGAAAAAAGTAATATTTTTGCTGGAAATAGAAAGCATGTTTTTTCTGCTTTAATACAGAGACAAATAATAAAATTAAACACATTAGACACATTAAAAATAAGCTTCAAAATAAGACCTCTAATCATCTCCCTGCTCAACCAGGAGCTCATTGTCTCTTAGACTTTCCAGCATAAATTTGCTACAAAGGGCCATGCCGTTAGAGATGCACATGTAAGTCAGTGAGTGCAAATGAATCTGAGGGATTGAATCTTCATCTGTTTATTAGTTGCATTAGTCACAATGTTCACGCACAGATTACATCTATATAATTACAGTTTTTTAATAAGACGTAAATACCTTAAAGTTTTTGTTTGGACTTTGCATGCAATGTGCACATACATACATGGTAGCAGCACACCTGTGTATATTTGATTTGCTCATGTGAGCTATCAAAGAAAGCAGAAACTATGTCCACATGGACTTCCAAACTCCTTTCATTATTATTATGATCTAGTAAATAAATTAATCTTCTGCCAGCATTTCCTTTGGAACCCCAATTACAATGTCACAGGATATTATAGGGATGGTGAAACTCAAAAACTGCTTTCAGAACTACCTTAACTTCCTGTTTTGTTAAGACTGTTTTACATCATCGTGTATGGACCAAAGGGTGTTGTCAATAATGGAACGGCTGTTCACTATAGCAACAGTTCTGTAAAAAGTAAGAATATTTTCAAAAAATATATTGCTTGTCTATGTTTATTCCCTGGTTGCACACTCCCTGGGAACAGCAGGCATAGATCTGTGTCTCAGATACCATGAGAATTTCATTTGCCCAGGATACCAGACCACCCTCATTTTCATAGCATTTTTTTTTTTTTTTTTTCCTGTAACCATATGAAAATGAATGGTAAGCAACTTCTGTCTGCTGGTAAACTGAAGTTCTCTTATTATATTCTTGTGGGTTTTATAATACCATTTGGATCAGATATTTCATCAGATCTTTCAAGATATTTTAAATGTCAAGCAGGTTATTCTTTTCATTTGCTTTCAAATTCTTGTTAGGATAGCAGGATTTGCTTTGATGTGCCCTAGATATTGTTTATTAATGAGTTCAATGAGTGAAAGATCCTGTGTGCAATAATAAAGCAGATAAATCTATCTGATCGGTAATTAGCATTATGATTTGAGGTGGAACAGGCGGAGATTTTCCTTCCACTGCTCTGTGACTACCAAAACTGCATTACAGACTTCTTTCATGTGTCTTTGGACACCATCAGTTAGATTCCTGTTAAAATGGAAAGGAAAGGAAGGGAAAAAAAAAGAAATGGTCTTCCGTTCTTTAAATCTAGCTCGCATGAGGTTCAATTCAACTTTCTAGTCATCTAGGGCCATTTGCACTGAGCAAAAGCATGAAGTCAGGCCTCTCTCTGTTCATCCAAAAGATCAGAAGTCTCCTGCATCTCCACAATGTCATACCTCCCCATCCAAAGACTTCCTTACCATGAAGTATCTTACCGCCCCAGGTACCTGTATATGAGAAGCTAAATAAACAGCTAGATGATGAATCCATACATTGCTGAAGTTAGTAAGGGTGAAGCTTATTTATTACCATATATTTATTATGAGTATTCCTAAAAGTTATGAAACCTAAACGTCTGGGTTTAGACGGCAAACATATAAAAGATTAAGTATAACGTGCTTAAGGTTTTTTGTTTCCTGGGGTTTTAACTCATTTGTGATTTTCTTTCTAGGACTGTAAAGTCATTTCTAATAAATGTCCAATAACTCCTCTTCCAGCTTTTTCATAAGCAGCCAAAATTTTCTACAATTCTTAAAGCCCATATTTTCCCAGCAATCTACAGTTTGTAATACAAATGTTTAGAGATTCTGATGATAGAAATAATACATTATAGTATAAGGAAGGTAGGATTTAGAGAACAAGTAACATAGTCATTTGGGGCAGATTAAGAAATGAGACTTCTGGAGGGAAAATAACATGTTATTACATTTTTTTTAGGCTTTATATAATAATGCCTATATTTCTTTGTAATCCTAACTAATGTCAAGCGCCTAAGATGTTGAATTATATGAAAAGATAAAAAAATACAAGGAAAATAGTGTTTTAAGACTCAGATTAACTCTTTTAATGAATATAATTGTTCCTTATTGAAATGCAAGGAAGTGGAATGGAAATGAAAGTTTGATTTATATTATTAAAAAACCCCTAAAATGTATTTTATATTATATGAGGAAACTTAGAGAACAGAAATGAGAGAATACAGAGAAAGAACGAAGCAGAAAAGGGTGGAAATTCTGGTGGAAATCAAAGAAAAACAAAAAGTCAAAACATGACGAAGATAAGGCAAAATAAAGGTATGAGGGGCAGGCAGCTATTTTAACAGCTAAGTTACCTCTTTTTAAATGACAAAATATAATTTCTAATATTTATTTTATTAACTTATATGGTCTTCATTGTTTTTCTAATCCTCTAAGCTTTTCACCTTTCCCTTTGCTTTTATTCTACCTTAATTGTCCATTTCTGCTCTGCACTTTTTTTCTCACTGTTTATTCCCCTTTTATTTTAGTCTCATATTCATTCTCTCCCCTCCAACTCAGTGAGCATTCCAGAAGTGTCTTTACTAAAACTTTTCTATTTTTCATGCTAGAAAAGCAGTCTAGAGAAACAGAGGAAGAGTATTTAAAATTATGTGAAGAAAGCAATATGTATTATTAAGATTAAAATAATAGATATAGATATGTCCAGGATCATGTCACATGTAATACCTGTAGGAACAGCTTTTTTATATTTTTTATATAAATACTGATGCATTTACCATAAACAGAATTGTTTTAATAAGCATATGTCCAATGAGCTGATTTTTAAATAAAATGTTTCTCATTTTCTGGTAGCTTCATTTCTTCAAACTTTATGTATTTTAAAATGAAGATTCTTTTGACATTATAAGACATAAGTTTGGGGTTTTTTTATGTCTTTTGTAGACATATAGAGTCATTCAATCTTCTCAAGCTTAAAACTGCATTTTGTCCTTTGTGTTTGGATAACAACTACCAATCTTGAACTAAATTTGGTTTAACAAAGCACATACACACAAAAATCAGTTTCAGAGTGTCCAGAAATTACTTTTTTATTTTAGAATCCAGTGAGTTTTCTCCCTGAGTGACATTATGCCAGCGACACACTGTCTGCAAGTGAATGAACATGACAGCTTCGTCCTTCACATTTTTGGTTTTACTACCTGTTTAAGTAATCAGTACTGTCTGAATGCTGTTGCTAATATCAATTAAATCAGGTCAAAAGCATAACACCAGGAAAAAGAGATCAGTCAGTTACCATATGAAAACCCAAGATGCCGGGGCACCTTATGGTATGTGCAAACAATTCACTATACAATTTCTGGAGAGAGGAAACAGGCATGCTGTTGAATACTGTTTTCCTTCGGGTAAAATTTTAATTAAAAAAGCAGCATGGAAACAGGTTTTAGATCTTCACTATTCAAATAGCTGAGATAACTGCTTGAATTTTAAAATCTTATAAAGTATTTCATGAAAAAAAAATTCTGTTAGCTCAGTCTTTAAACTGTTTATGATATGATTGACCAGAATTTATGAGTCAAGTGAAACCTGAAGTACATGATACAAAACTTAGGAAGAGATATTGAAAAGATACAATGATCCTCCTGGATCAGACTTTGAAAGCAAACACCTTTTTTATATCTGAGGGATAAGGAAAGGTAACTCCTGTTACCCACATCTGCTGTAATTCACAGTGACCAAAGATGTCCAGAACCCTGTGATTTTTCTGCCACTCACCTGAGTGTGGCCAGACACATTTCTGTCTTACTGAGTAGTCATGCAGCAGCATAATCCTATGTTCATACAACTCTGTCATGCAAGGGGAACAGCTAGAAAAAACTCACAAAAGTCCTATGAGCCTGACTCTTAAGCTGTTATTTCTAGGTAAGTAATTCCGCATGCCCTTTTACCACACTTCTGCTCTGTGTTCAAGGATGATCATGTTTCATTCATATAATACATTTGTGTAAAAAGAGTTCCATCAAGGCATGTCATAGCCAAGGATAAACGTAAAAAAATAAAAAAAAAAACAAAACAAAACAAAAAAAAATAAAAAAAAAAATGTTGTTACATTCTTTTTAAAGAATATTTTTCCTTTCTCAGTTTAACATGGTTACTAGAAGCATATGAGCACTTAATTGACATCCTTTCAGTTTGTGAGGCACTATGAATTTGTGCAATGGGTAAAAGCTTCGTTAACTCTGATTTCTAGAGCCTGGAGATATAGACGTTAAAAAGATTTTCTTTTTTTATTTTCAAACGAAGCATCAGTTTGTGCTTACTTTTGGACATATGAAGACGTGACACCTGCTTAAAAAACACAGAAATGTAAATACAAACCTGGAATAGTTTCAGTAGTAAAGGTCGAGCATTTTAAAAAGTCAACATAACAAGAGCTGACATGAGAAAGAAGGAAAAAACTTGCCTTCCTATCTCTAAGAGATGGTAAAAGCAAGCCTAGAAATATCCATGGGGTATGTATGAAGAAGAACATAACTTGAAAAAAATTGCAACTAGTTGTACTTCCCAGCTAATTTCTTTACATGAATTATACACTTAGCATGGATCCATTAGTCCTATTTTTGACAGTTAAAAGTTTGACTTCTGTGTTTGAACCACTCATTTATGCTACATTCATAATAGTTAGAGGAACAAACGTGATTAGGAACATTACATTGGTGTGTAAACCTACCCTTAAATTTCCAATTCTGGGAATGCCTCTGAGATCTTGTGTGTGCACGAGTTTGCGTCCCAGACATATCTTGACTTCATGATAGAATTAAGTTTGATCATGGGCTACTCTTTTTTCATTTACTATTTTCCTTTTAGTTCCTTACTTTTCTACATTTTCACAGAAAAAAAAAAAGCATCAAACACATGAAATAGGTAGGGATTATGGAAAGGACCCAATTTCTGACTTGGTCATTTAGTAGTCTGATCTATCAAGTCACACCCACACATTATTGGCATCAGCTGCACGTCACCCAGGTGATCTAGACACAGCTGATAATAGGCTTCTGGAGGTACCAGCTTCTCTCCATTGATTGTAAAGCCACAGAATCACAGAGTTGTTTAGGTTGGAGAAGACTCAAAATCTATTGTGAGTTCTGGTGTCCTCAACATAAAAAGGACATGGAACTGTTGGAACAAGTCCAGAGGAGAGCCATGAGGATGATTAGGGGACTGGAGCACTTCCCGTATGAAGACAGGCTGAGAAAGTTGGGGCTGTTCAGCCTGGAGAAGAGAAGGCTGCGTGGAGACCTCATAGTAGCCTTCCAGTATCTGAAAGGGGCCTACAAGGATTCTGGGGAGGAGCTCTTCATTAGGGACTGTAGTGACAGGACAAGGGGTAATGGGTTCAAACTTAAAAAGGGAAAGTTCAGGCTAGACATAAGGAAGAAGTTCTTTACTGTAAGGATGGTAAGACACTGGAATAGGTTGCCCAAGGAAGCTGTGAATTCTCCATCCCTGGTGGTGTCCAAGGCCAGGCTGGATAGAGCCTTGGGTAACATGGTTTAGTGGGAGGTGTTCCTGCCCATGGCAGGGGGGTTGGAGCTTGATGATCTTAAGGTCCTTTCCAACACTAACTATTCTATGATACTAAGTTATCTAGAAACATCATCAAAGAAGATTAGAGATCTAGAAATCACTGTTCTCATATAGCTAACTAGTCTGGCTTGTAAACACTATTGCTCAGGTTATTCACGAGTGTGAAACATGTGCTGCAATTAAGCAAGCTAAACAGTTAAAGCCTCTTTGGTATGGAGGACGATGGCTGAAGTATAATTATGGGGACGTCTGGCAGATTGATTATATCACACTCCCACCAGCCCACCAAAGCAAGTGCCATATGCTTACCATGGTGGAAGCAACCACTGGATGGCTGGAAACATACGCTGTGCCCCACAGCACTGCCCAGAACACTATCCTGGGCCTTGAAAAACAGATTTTGTGGCAACACGGCACCCCAGAGAGAACTGAGTCAGACAATGGGACTCATTTCCGGAGCAACCTTATACAAACTTGGGCCGAAGAGCATGGCATTGAGTGGGTATATCACATCCCCTACCATGCACCAGCCTCTGGGAAAATCGAGCAGTACAATGGGCTCTTAAAAACTACACTGAGAGCAATGGGTGGTGGGACTTTCAAACATTGGGATACACATTTACCAAAGGCACCTGGTTGGTGAACACCAGAGGATCTGCCAACAGGGCTGGTCCAGCTCAGTCAGAATTTTTACATACTGTAGAGG
>WYDI02012338.1:0-22057 GCA_009867235.2 Psittacus erithacus
GGGAAATATAACCCCCATTTTCAAGAAGGGGAAAATGGATGACCCAGGGAACTACAGACCAGTCAGTCTCACCTCTGCGCCTGGCAAAGTTTTGGAGCAGATTCTCCTGGAAGGCATGCTAAGGCACATGAAAAACAACAAGTTGCTTGGTGACAGCCAGCATGGCTTCACCAAGGGGAAATCCTGCCTGACCAATTTGGTAGCCTTCTATGATTGGGCTACAGAACTGATGGACAGAAGCAGAGCAGCTGATGTAATCTACCTGGACTTGTGCAAAGCATTCGACACTGTCCCACACAACATCCTTGTCTCTCAATTGGAAAACCATCAATTTGATAGGTAGACCACTCAGTGGATGAAGAACTGGCCGGATGGCCGCACTCAAAGAGTTGTAGACAATGTCTCAATGTCCAGCTGGAGACCAGTAATGAGTGGTGTCCCTCAGGGATCTGTGTTGGGACCGGTCTTGTTCAACATCTTTGTTGGTGACATGGACAGTGGGATTGAGTGCGCCCTCAGCAAGTTTACCGATGGCACCAGCTGTGCGGTTCAGTTGACATGCTGAAGGGAAGGAATGTCATTCAGAGGGACCTTGATATGCTTGTGAGGTGGGCTGATGTCAGCCTTCTGAAGTATAACCATGCCAGGTTCAAGGCCCTCCACATGGGTCAGAGCAATCCCATGCACAGCTACAGGCTGGGCAGAGAAGAGATTCAGAGCAGCCCTGTGGAGAAGGACTTGCGGTGATGGTCAATGAGAAACTTAACATGAGCCAGAAGTGTGCGCTTGCAGCCCAAAAAGCCAACCGTATCCTGGGCTGCATCAAAAGGAGCGTGACGAGCAGGTTGAAGGAGGTGATCCTGCCCCTCTACTCTGCTCTCGTGATGCCATGGTTCAAGGCCAGCCAGCAACCCAGAACCACACAGCTGCTTGCTCACTCCTCCCCCCTTTCCCCTCTCGCTCCCAGAAGGATGCGGAGGAGAATTGAAAGAATGTAACTCCCATGGTTTGAGATAAGAGCAGTCCAGTAACTAAGGTAGAACACAAACCACTGCTGCTGCCACCAATAATAATAATGATAAGGGAAATAACAAGGGAAGAGAATACAAATGCTCACCACCCACCAACCGATACCCAGCCCAACACGAGTAGTGATCTAACCGTTCTGGGTAACTGCCTCCAGTTTAGATACTGGGCATAATGTGTTGTGGTATGGAATGCCTCTTTGAATAGTTTGGGTCAGGTGTCCTGTCTCTGCTTCCTCCCGGCTTCCACTCCCCCCTGGCAGAGCATGAGGCTCAGAATGTCCTTGGTCAGAGTAAATATTACTGAGCAACAACTAAAAACATTGGTGTTATCAACACTGTTCCCAGGCTGAAAGTCAAAATCACAGCACTGCACCAGCTACTAAGAGGGAGAAAAATGACTGATACTGCTTGACCCAGGACAAGTGAGATCTCACTTGGAGTAGTGTGTATAGATCTGTTGTCCTCAACTAAAAAAGGACATGGAACAGTTTGAAACAAGTTGAGAGGACGGCCAGAAGGATGATCAGGGGGCTGGAGCACCTCCTGTATGAAGACAAGCTGAGAAAGTTGGGACTGTTCAGCCTGGGGAAGAGGAGGCTTTGTGGAGACCTCATAGCAGCCTTCCAGTATCTGAAGGGGGCCTATAAGGATACCGGGACGGGTCTCTTCATTAGGGACTGTAGTGATAGGACAAGAGGTAACAGGTTCAAACTTAAACAGGGGAAGTTTTGATTGCATATAAGAAGGAAGTTCTTTACTGTAAGGGTGGTGAGGCACTGGAATGGGTTGCCCAGGGAAGTTGTGAATGCTCCATCCCTGGCAGTGCTCAAGGCCAGGTTGGACACAGCCTTGGGTGACATGGTTTAGCGCGAGGTGTCCCTGCCCATGGCAGGGTTGTTGGAACTAGATGATCTTAAGGTCCTTTCTAACCCTAACTATTCTATGATTCTGAGATTTTAATTCTTCCCCAAAATATCTACATTAAGACCTTCACTTCAGAGAGGCAACAACACTAAACAGAAATCGGTGAGGTGCCCCTGTCCATGGCAGTGGAGGTTGGAACAAGATGATTTTAAGGTCCTTTCCAACCCAAATCATTCTGTAACTCTGTAATTCTGTAATTCTGTAATTCTGTGACAATTAGAGCTGTTTGAAGAATATTTGTTAAATTATTTACTTAACCCATTTTATATTTTTTTCCGCTGGTATAATGCTTGAAAAAGCTGTATTTTTATCTCTAACTAGATTCCCAAAACACATTTCCTCAGTGTTAGAGACTTCTAGGTGTATTTAAATTGTTTGGAGCAATCAATATAAATATGTTATTTGTCCTGCAGTGCAAGATTAAAGGTGATTAAAGATACTGAAATAGATAAATAAAATCTTAAGGTTTGGATAAAGAACATTTTATTTGACTCAAAGATAGATCACAATAGGTAATGGGGTGAAAATATATTTTGAGTTATATTCACACTGCATGTATTAGCTCCCTGTTTAAAAAGAAGGATCACAGCCTCAGCATCTTTTGACTTTAATGAAGCTATTACCATTTATCCAATCTGAGGTCTCACCCTCCAAATTTTTTTTGATTATGTGGTTCTTTTGGGCATGGAAGTCAGTATTAATTAACAAAAGAATAAAATTTTGAGGTGAAAGTAGATCTTATAAGAATCTTAAGGATCTTTCCTTAAGAGGAGACATTTCTTAAAAAAATCTGTCCTTAAGAAACTTCTTCCCAAAGAAAGAGAATAAAGAAAAGAGTTGAAGAGTCTTTTCCGGAAAACAGATACAAGATCTTTATAAACAATATACAAAAGGAATGCAAAAAAACAAGTGAACCTGTTACAAAATTGTTACGAAAGCATTAAATATGAAATAAATAGAATGTGATAGGAGACTCCAAGTGTGCAAAGGAAAGAAAACAAGAAGCATCTTTATGTCTTCAAATATCCAGACATGGCAAATAAAGGCAATAGCTGAAGAGCTCTAATATAACCTGGATTGAAGCAAACACAGGTTAACACTGAGAAGACATGACAACCAGATAATAGTATAGGAATCTGAAGGCTGCAGACAACACAGAATACTTAACAGAAGATAATTCTGAGTCATATACGCAGAACTGAGTATACTCATGCAGCCAGTATTCAGTACCTCAATATGGAAGCATTCAGCAAATGGGCAGTCATTCCTAATGACCAAGTAAGACTTCTTCCTAACTTACATTTTGGCATATTCTTAAGTTAAAACCAATTTGTCTGACTTCAGGCTTTTTGTAGTAAATAGAAACAAGCTACACTTTATATAAAGTCAAAGAACTGCTGAAGTCTTTCGAGAAAGGAGATCTACCTGAATATACAAAAATAAGCTTGAAAGACTATATAATGATCTCCAGAAGACTGAGCTAGAGGTCTCATAAACTGACTTCGCCAGTTAACATCAAGCAGTAATTAACAAGATTTTGATCAACAAGACAAATAATAATGAAAAAACTGTAATAATTTGTGTCTACCTTTACAGTATAATTTTGAAATTAGTATCTTCTGTACAATTAGTAGCAGAAACTGTACATATACACATGCTTCTATACATGTATGGGTGCTGCTGAGTTTCTTTTGTTTAGGTTCTACCTGAAGATTCAAAATAAATACAATAACATGAATTAACAGGTTTTTTCCTCTAGGTAACATCAACAAACCGGTTTCAATACATGTGTGACTAATTTCTACTTCTAAATTAAAAGATCACAACAGAATACTATTCCAGAAATGTAGGTCTGATGTGATTGTACATTTCATGTCTCATTAAAGGTGAAAAATGTGGTAAGTATACATATTTTAACTCCACAGTATAGCATCTTGGGGGCAACATTATGTCTTTTGGTACACTGCAACCTTCTTCTCAAAAGGATAGCCTCCAGAACTCAAGGATTAACAAATAATAAAAAGTATTTGGTTGCTAAGAATCCATTTACACGCACACAAACGTAATTACTAAAAGCATTGCATAACATGCTCTTATATTTTGGGATTTTAGATCAGAACAGCAAGTTTAGATGGATTTTTTTTTCAGTATGTGCAATGGGTAGTTTATATTCACATCACTAGACAACAGCAAGAAACCTCTCAATATATTGAAGTGAGATTTTAAAAGAAAATCATTTGAGTGAGTTGGTTTGGAGTTTTTAGGTTTTTTGTTTGGTTGGTTGTTTTGGTTTTTTTTTTACTTAGTGTTACTAGTAGCAGACTTTGATTTTCAGTTGCAACTGAGTGTGAAGAACACTTCTTTTTAAAAAATTAATGTAATTAGTAAATTTTTGAATAGTTAAAATAATAGCAATCCCATCTCCAAAATGTTTTTACATTTTATGAACCTGTTTGCGTTCCTTTGTTGAAAACCAAAATGTATTTTTGCTGAAGCAAAAGTTGCATTAACCTACAACTAAAAGGAACCCCTCGGTTCAAAGGCCTTCAAGATGCCTTAATTTAAATATGATTTCCTTTCCTCATTGTGTCTCAGAATCTAATCTCTCATTATAAATGACACTGTAGTTCTTTAAAGTCCTTGCGTGAAGATTTTAGTTATGGTGCTTGGAAGACACCAATTAAAAAAATACAGAAAAATGAAACGTAAAGGAAAATTAGATGAAATCTGTAACAAAGCTTTATTACTATGAATAAACTCTCCTGTCTCCAGTACACAGACTTGTTAAAATTACATAGTATAAATTAGTATCAAGACAGACAATTAAGATGGAAAAAAAGTAGAGTTGTATCATGAAAAAAAAAAAAAGCTAAGAAATTCAAATTCACAATAAAACTTGATCATTCCACTCTTACACAAAGCATAGTACGTGTTATCTTTACTTAAATGACAGTCAGATCTGTGCACCTTTTGCCTCCTGCGTTGACAAACTGTCCCAAAATTATAGTACCTGCCATTAATATAAATTCTACAGCAGAGCTGTAGTGGTTTTTATTTGTATTAGGCATAATTGCTTGCCACTAAAAGTTACTTTTAAAGCATATTATTAACCAAAGAAATAAAAATGTCTATTTCAAAACCATTCACAACTCCTACATAATCACACAAGGAAAACTGAAGGGAGCGCTAGGGATGTAATCAAGTCAAAGCTGGCAACGGAGTAAATCTTATAAATACTGAAAGATCATTTAGATAAATCCATATTTGAACATGCAAGGAGTTCTTTTGAAAAAAAAATATAAATACAACCACTAATTGCACTAGCAAAAATCCCATCCAAAACCAGAAGTTCTGAATCATTCCTCAATAAAAAGCTATCTATCTCCTTTTCAAAGAGCATTGGAGGATTAAGCTTGATGAAAGTAGGAGGAATTACAAACTTTTGGGTTAGACTCCTAACATATTTTGCCCATTAAATCTGCAGAGTTGAATTAAAAAAGAAAATGAATTAGCACTCATGTCTGTACTCCAGCAGCGTGAAAAATTAGGATTCCAAGGTGCAGCATGTTGTTCCATTGGTGGAAAAAATGCATATCTCATTGAAACGTCAAGAAGGTGTCTGGAATCGAAAGACTAATACAGACTTTATATCTTTCTTGAGAGTTAACCAAAACAAACCACCTCCTTCAGGGCATGCCTGAACTAGTTAGGTAATTCCCTCACTGACCACTGAACTCTCATACGCTAGCAATACACCAAGCTGCCTAAGCACAATATTTGTGTATGTAAAGAGTAGTCTCAACCAAGTGAAAGAGAGATTAGAAAAATAGACACATAAGTCCCCTGGGGGGAGAGGAGGGAGGTATGCTCCAAAGATGTTTAACACATACTGACAAATTCAGAAATGTAGAAAATTTAATTTGAAGTTACTCTCTGTATACAGAACACAGGACGCCTCACTCCTTACTGAGAACATCCACCTGGATGGATACAGACAATTGCTTGTTCAATGAACATACATTAGTGAGATTGCTTTGATTTTTTTAAACACATTTGTGCAATACTGCTTACACACTAATAAAATGGGAAGGATCCTCTTCCTTTCCCTATAGCAGTTTACTAGTCAAAACAGTCACTCTCAGGTTTGATAACTGATTAGTTAGAGGTATTTATTTAGTTTGGGCTTTTTTTTTTTTGGGGGGAGGGAGCGTGGAGCGAGAGGGGAATTCCCAAAATAATTCTGTATTGTCACAGTAGTTTTCATTTCCTGACTAAATTAGGATGAAACCTTAAGTGGAGTCTTGCTACTTCCCCCAGTTTTGTTTGCTTGCTTATATTCTAATGTGTGCATTTATATTTCTCTATTTCTCTTTTTAAGTCTTTATTTATACTTTTACAGTGGTTTTGCATTCCAGCCTCTGGTATGTTATAGCACATTAATTTTCTTTCACCAGAAGTTACAAAAAAATATGGGCTAGAATACTTTGGAGTAAGTAATCTGCCTTGTCTTCTTTTTGAACAGATTCAAATTCATCTCTTAAAGAATGCAGTTAACAGCTCAGCATCATAGGGGTTGGACGGCTTCAATGATTGTTAGCATATTTTACACTGAGGAATAAGTTGTTAAAAGGATTCTAACACTGCTCATTCCCTGCTAAGCAGATTAAACTTATCTCTTCAATACCGTCTTGTCAGATGTTTGTGAACCTGGTCTTCTCTACATAGCATGCTGGCATACTTCTGATTTCAACCTAACAAGAAAAATGTTTTTCAAAGAATTAGTTTTTGCTTGGATTTGTTTTGTTGTTTCAGAGCGTGTCTCTAGTCAGAGTCCTAAGAAGATTCCATGCAGATAGGCACACCTTTTTCCAGTCTTGTGTCATGCTGACTGGGCTTCCTATGAAATGTCAGCACTTACAGTGTCCTATTACTTTCCCTGTGCAGTTTGTTTCCCACATATTTTTCTTTTGTTTATCTGTGTAGGATATTT
Source organism: Psittacus erithacus (assembly GCA_009867235.2). Taxonomy (NCBI): domain Eukaryota; kingdom Metazoa; phylum Chordata; class Aves; order Psittaciformes; family Psittacidae; genus Psittacus; species Psittacus erithacus. Next base: position 6,943 of record WYDI02012338.1, read on the forward strand.
TACTCATAATATGCATTGATATCATGGTATACAATCCCACATCTCATTTCCTACTTGAAGTTTCACGAAGTTAACATTCATTTCTACAACTCTTTTCAAATTCAGCCCATGAACTAAAGAGCAAATAGCAGGATCACAGAAATCCGTGGTAAAAAATAAGAAAGAAGTGGCAGGACATGTGAAAGCTAATTTTAGCATAGCTGAAAAAGTGATTATTGTTCTATTAGCAACAGGCTGACTACTAATATGAAGAAAGTGAGAAAACTAATTGATTAAGACTTTTCAACTACACTGTTGAATTGCTTGTAAAATGCCAAAGATTATACCTCAAATAATGCAACTCATATCAAACCACATACTTAGATGAGCTGTTAAATGAAATGATTAAGATTCTTTAGGAAAGAGTTCATCTTGTTCAAATGGATGTTTTCCATTTTGAAAGAAGATGGAAAACAAGGCTTGAATTACGACAAATTTGTATTATTTTCAGCAGGTTGAATCTTAAGGGAAAATGTCTGCATAACATCATTGCTCCTCACTGTTTAAATAACAGGTTCTCATGGACTGTCATCGGCAAGTGAATGAAATGTCAGAATAGACTAAAAAATAAACGTATCATTCTTCAGTTCTTATCTGCGAAAGGCACCTATATCCTGGGGCAAAAATACGCCAGACAACTCTGCTTCCTGTAGCATGCCAGTCTCTACAAAACCAGAAATTCGGGTCAGTTCCCCATATTTATTACCCTCCTAAAGGCGCTGTAAGAATTTCTGAAATGCTGCAGCAGTCAGCAGCAAACATCAGGGGAGATTAACACTGCCAGGACTATCATACAAAACCAGCCAGCCTGACTCTGATCTCAGTTTCTTTGGAAGAAATCCAAATGGACAACGGAGTTATGTTGGATGTCTAGTTCTATAATTGAGATCTGAATCTCTCCTGCAGAATTTAAGGATGCCTCTTTAAATAAAGTTCAGGACCATTTCATAGAACTAACTATATAGCTGCAAGCACAAAACCGTATTTATTACTCCAAGTGTTCATATTTACTTCAGAATCTGATAGACACATGAAATTTTGACACACAACTGCATTTATTCAATGACAGCCTATATTTTTCAGGGTACTTTAATTAGCTATGGACATCTATAATTGTACTTGATCACCTGATGTCATGAAAAAAAAACATTTTTGGAACATTCCTTAATGTTAGTCTGCCAGAAAAAAATTCTGTCCAAGAAATTTTCCTATAAATAAATTAAAGGGTGAAATGAATAAAAAGCCATATTTTGAAAAATAGAATAATTAAATGTATACAGAAATGTTGGGAAATTGGAAGCTGATATTCAAATTAATTTTTCAACCATGCTTATTTTATTTTTTATAATATCCATTAGGACTAATTTTATTTATGTACTTTGTGTTCTACAAAACCTCTAGTCCTTTTAAGTAAAGCCATACATGGGCTGGAAGCAGATCTATTTGTCATATGTATAAAATAGAAAATGTCTGTACTCTGCTGAAATCTATCATTACACAATGTTACTGAAACATAATAGTGAACAGCTTGAGGTTCATGTACTCCTGTCTTTTAAAAGCAAGTTGAAAATAAGTCAGCATGGTTTGACAACAATGTTATCTATGCTTTTGAAATTAATTAGATAAGAGTGAACAAATTCTAGCAGTTAAATCAGTGGAATATACAAATAGGTAAAATAAGCTTATTAATTCAGTGTATTATGGCAAACCTGTTGTTTTCATTCTTGCTCTAGATGAAATTAGAAGTTGCAATTAGCCATCATCACAGGATTTTTTGTACTTCAGGACCACAAAATCCTCAGCAATTTGAGATCAAAATAGCACTTGAGCATTGCGATAGTTACAATTAGGGTCATGTAGTTCATCATACAAGAAGGGAGTAAAATTATCATTTGAAAACATTTGGCATAATTTGGCTAGTACTTCTAAGCACTAACAAAAGCTACAATAAAAATTAATTTGAACTGAACTGAGAGACAAAACATGAAAAGATAGTAATATAGAATGTACTTGGATGTATGCTTGTGGGTTCTTTCAGAACTTTGCCAGATTTCATGGATACCCAAGTTTAAGAAAAGAGCATTGCAAATGTGCTCTAAAAGCAAAGACTGTAGAGTCTCATGTGAATAATGTGGCCCATCCAGTCATATGAATGCTAATGTTTCTGTTTCTAATTTGTTTATATTTTTGTTCTCAATAAAATTTGTTTGAAGTTCTTCTTGTATAAATGTTTGTGTGGATTCCCCTTTCTGTGGAGTGGTTCTAGCATGTGACTATGAATTATATTTCTGAATTGCCTTTTCAGCTTTATGTACTCTTAGATACAAAGATTCTTTTCTATGCCCATTGTTCTTCTGTCAAATGGGAAGGAAAGCTTTAACTTATATTCTGGTGTCAGGATATAAAAGAATAAATAATGTTTCTGATGTTGAAATAATAGAAATATTTCTTATTTACATTGTTTCCTTTCTTTTCCCCCTCATTGGTTTAGTCAAGGTTTTAGCTTTAAATTTTAGTGTGCAAAATAAATGCAAACCCAAAATTTTCAGTAAGCCCACTTTCAAAACTTAGCTATGGTTCTAAATACCATATTTTAAGACACGGTCAATATAGTTCCAGCAACTAATAGTAACACCATTCCCGTTTTCACTGTCCATTTAAAGAACTGGAGTAAGTTAGAGAACTAAAGCAACTGCTTCTACAAGAGATCCTACTGGCTTTCTGCTGAATAATAACAAGGTAAAATCTGCCCTGTCTACTATGGAAACTTTCTCCCTCCTGTAAGAAATTGTCAGGCAGACCACAGGTCCTAATGAGGAGTAAGAAACTTGGGTAGCAAAAGTAACTTTAAAACAGGATTTTTATTTGTGATGGGAAAAGGTACGCAAAAAAGAAATCTTAACTATTAATGCAGTTAAACCATCCTTAAGCTCTGCTGCAAACTATCCTTAAGCTCTGCTGCAAACCATCTGCAAAATAAATCTCCCTTTCAATTACATATATAAGAAAAGCCTTAAAAGGTTCACTACCCAAGTGTATGTGCATTGAACAAACAGATGGAGAACACTGCTAGGCCACAAAATACATCATACACTGTAAAAAAATTATCCCCTGAGTACGTGACAACGTAATTAACCTCCTATATACACATCCTCATCCCTTGCTTCCCATCCAGCAGTTCAGGGAAAATGCTAGGCTTACCTCCTTTTATACCCCTGAGACTGGTAAAGCTGTTAGAAATACTGTTGAAATCTTGGCCATGCTGAACACTAATGAAGCATCATATTAACCTTACACTAACTTAGTTGGAAAGTGCAGTAATCATGCCTTGCTTCTATCACTCTGTAAGTAACACTACTAAAATTGTTCAGAATTAATAATTGGGAAGGTGGGGTACAGTCTTTTTCTTCACCTGCCTATTCCCCTTTTTTCCCTTCACATAATGCTATTAGGAAACCTACACTATCAATGTTTCAACCTGGAAAATTTATCTCATATCCCTAGTCTCAATAAATTAAATTAACATATTTTACACTGGCCTTCTTAGGGAGACGTTTGCCTCTTTAGGCTTCACTTAGATCTTCCATTTCTCATATACTGTCCTCCTTGGTCCCAACTCTCCAGATTTGGCTGGTCTTAAATGCCTTTCTGTCAAAAGAAACAGCATCTCAACTTTGGTCTATATTTAATTTCTACTTAACTCCGAATCATAATATTTCTATATTGGCCATGTGACTGAATTTTAAGTAAAGCAAAAATATTTTTCAAACAATTAAGAAGCAATTAACATGTTTTATTGTTATGTATATAAATTATTAGCTATTAAAATTCTGCCCAGAATATTCTATCTCAACTCCAGTTCCCATTTCAGAAAGTTGTAATACTAATAACATAATATTGCTGCTGTTTATTGACCCATGTTTGAGCTCTTTGGGCCCAAATGTTTTTTCTGTGTGGTTTTAATTGATTAACCGATAAATGACATTTAGGGTCAATAAGATCCTGCATTTTACTTTGTCAGTATTTGAACTGTCTGAAATATTAACTTCACATTCACCAAAGTCAGACAATAAGTCAGTTATGGATCCTGAGTTAAAACCAAGAATACTTCTGGAAACTAACTACCTCTTAGGTTTCTATAACTTCCTGTATAATAATAAAAAAAAAAAGTAGTAAAAATCTTGGAATACATATGAAACGAAAGTGAACTATGAACTCTTATTGCTAGTCTGGGATTGCTGCAAAGTAAATTCCATTACCTTGGGAAAAATCAAATATTCGCAGATATAAGTGTGAAATTATCCAAACTTTTGTATTCAAGTACCCGCTTTACTGAGATTTTAAATGAACTGTCTCTTAAAAGCTTTCATTATTATTGTTTCATGCTCTGACCAGTAAAAGCTCAAAAGATAATTTAGTGTTTCCTAAAAAGACCAGCGTTGATTTCCTTCCTGCCCTGTTGATATGGTACTACAATGTTGTGCAGTAAGGTTTAAATGAGTGATATGCCCTTGTTATTAATTATTTAACATTTTATTAAGCTTCCTGTGTCCCTGCACCTTAGCTAAATAATACTTTAAAATACACTAAAATAAACTAAAACTTGCCATCTCTTTGACTTTTTCACACTAAGCCAGAGCTTCTTGGACAATTGTTATCCTGAAAATTACCCAAGTCAGTCAGACATCTGATGGAGAATACGTTGTATTCTAATTACCACAGAAATACTTGCTATTTAAATATAAGAAATGGCTTACTATAGTGAGCATGTCAAATGTAGTGATGTCCAAAATAAAATCCATATTCGGAGTCGGTTTGTCTGGTACAAATATGATTTTAACTTTCTAACAGTGATGGCTTCCATATGATGCAGGAGATGATCAAAATAAAGGGGATGGAGAAATAACTGGCTGGAGCAGACCTTTTCCTTTCTCCTTGACAGAAAATGTTTTAACAGATGCCTCTTCAGAAGCAACTTTTCCAGCACTCTGGAAATGAAGCGCTACTTTAGCTGCCAGTGATAAACATTGTAAGAGAAAAAAGTTTTATTCTGACTATTATTAAGGAACATATCTTTAAACCCTCAGTTCAAGTTACTTGCCTCTAAAGTTAAAAGTGTGTCTAGAGGAATAAGTCTTAATATTTTAGATATTATTTGACAGGCCTAAAGTGAAATTCTCTACACTGTAGAAATTCAGTTTCTTCCCTGTTCTTGGGCTGAATCATTTCTAGAGGGGGAAATCAAAACCCCTCCTTTGTGAAATGAGAGCACTGTTCTTCAATGGAACATGGGAATCACACTGAACTTGACAGCTTCCTTGGCATGATGCCACAGCTATTACTTACTGTTGAGCCAGGAGAAGACTGTAGCCAGAGGAAAATGAAAAAGAGATTTTTCTCATCAAGTTGTATGGGAGTCTTAACAATATAAGGGCAAAATAATAGTGAATTTGGCTTCTAGGTGTCTAGAAACTGGATGTGCTTCCACTTATTAAGTGTACTTGTGTAAGGCATAATGCACAGGTACAATTAAACAATAATTTGCAGGAAAGCTTATGGATTAGCATCACTAGAGTGAATAATTTAACTCCTCTTGTGTCAAAGATGGAAAAGTGTTCTGGGGATGGTTCAAGATTACTGTTTTTCAGAACTTGCTACTTTCTGCCATATTACAGATGAAATAAGTTTAATCATGCTGCCAGTTTTTATCTTATAGTGGAACTGGAAGAAGAAACAGTGGTCAGTATTTCAGCTAGATGTTTCTGTAGACTGAAGTATTTTGATTAAAAATAAGAATTCTTAAGTTTTTTCTCCTAACAGAACAAATGCTTGTAGGAAAGTGACTACCTCATGAAGATTGTGTATTAAATAAGTGATCTCAGGTAATCTATGTTGAGTAACGCTGAAAAGAGGTGTATTTCAAAATAGACAACTTTATCTTCTGAAGAGAAGTACTCATAAAGAATTAAGATTAAACATGGTTGACATAGCCAACTTTCTTGACTTTCTTGGCAAAAGATCCAGTGCTTCATAGGAACTTCAACAGACCCCTCCCAGTGAAGAAAAAGCCAGATTGTTTCATACGAAGTATTTCAGGTTCAATGAAACTGGCATTTTTAAATGCAATTGCTTTGGAAAAAAAAAAATGGATTACTGTTACTATTTGAAACATAAATAGCATTGTACTGCTTCATCTTTTTTCTCCCGACAGTAAGAGATGAACACTTAAATCATATAAAATATTCTGATTCATTTTTCAACATGCTGAAGTATTTGCACATATAAAACTCATCTTGGTAATGAACTTGTATCACTAAAAGTAAAAAACAAAACAAAAAAGCCAAAAACACAAACAAACAAAAAGCATAGGACCCCAACAAACACACAAAAAACCCTAACAAACAATAACTCACTAATAAGTTTTATATAACATTTCCTAGAAGGTTATTATGTGCTTCATAATTGTCCTGGTTTTGGCTGGGATAGAGTTAATTTTCTTCCTAGTAGCTGGTGCAGTGCTGTGTTTTGGCTTTAGTCTGAAAGCTATGCTGATAGCACACCAATGTTCTAGTTGCTGCTAAGTAGCGCTTATCTGATCAAGGACTTTTCAGTCCCATGCTCTGCCAGTGAAGGGAGGCGGAGGAAGCAGAGACAAGACACCTGACCTGAACTAGCCAAAGGGGTATTCCATACCACTGCATGTCATACCCAGTACATAAACTGAGTAGAGTTACCTGGAAGGGACCAATTGCTGCTCGGGTCAGGATGGGTATTGGTCAGGGGGTGGTGAGTAATTGTATTGCACATCATTTGTATTTATTGGGGTTTTTTTTTCCTTTCTCTTTTTAGTTTTATATTTTCTCCCCTTGTTATTTCCCTTACCATTATCAGTGGTAGTAGAAGTAGTGGTGGCAGTAGTAGTATATTGTACTTTAGTTATTAAACTGTTCTTAACTTTCAGGTTTTACATTCTTTCAGTTCTCCATCCCAACTAGAAAGTTGGAGAAGTGTCATTGCTTAGCAGCATGCAAAATTTACTCCCTTCAGCTGAAGCTACTGTAGCGGAATTACCTGGCGAGAGCAACAGACACTCACTTGGTTTATTCCATAGCTTAAGATTTAGACAAATTAGCAACTCCAAATTGGAGCAGTTTTAATAATTATTTTGAGTGTTGTTCTTTTTTGACAAGTTCATGTTCATATTTTCCTTTTGTATTCTTTTTATCTTCTAAACTTTAATCTCACATTTTGCTTTCTTCTTCTGATCTTGGTAATAAGTATAATTAAATGGATTAAAGAAAAATGATATAAAATCCCCTCTGATTCTTGTCAGAACTTGAAATATTTACATGAAAGTTTCATGAAAAGTTTGACAGTATTTCTTTGCTTAAATAGGTAGATGCCTACAGATATTACTTGACAATATCTTATGTATTTTTACTTCAAAAAAGAGTTAGGGAAGATGGAAAAAAAAAAAAAAAAAAGCTGAAATGTTTTTCCTTGCATTTTCTGAAAAAAAAACCCCAACAATCCCAGAAAACCCAGCAATCCAAACATAAGCCAATATTTACATTAAGTACAAGGATTGGAGGATAATGCCAGGACCAGGAATGTAATCTAAAGAAAAAGAAAGCAATTTAAGTGATCTGAAAATATAGTAAACATGCTTGATTGAATTTCCCTACAGAATTTAAGAAACTGGCCAAAACAATTTTAAAAGCATTAGTGATTATCTTTGAGAACTCAATAGCAAGTGAAATCCTAATACACCAGAAAAAAGAGCAAATGGTCTACATAATTTAAAAAAAAAAAAAAAAGGATCTGGGGAGTTATAGACTAATCAGCATGACCTTGAAACTAAAATATTCTTTAAAAAGTAAAAGCAGATCTTATTAGATAGGAGTGATGTGATAAATAGGAATTCACCAAGAATCATGGAATCTATCTCATTTCCAAAAAGAAATACAAAGCCCCCAAACCTCAGCAAACGAGGCTTGAACAAAATATTCCTCTATGAAAAAAATATATTCAAGGAAAAAGTAGTGGTTTCTAATCACAGCTAAATGCTTTCTTAGTAGTAGGACTGTATTTTATGTCTCAGTAGTGACTTCAAAGATAAAATGGTGAGCTTCCTTATAAGATGTTTAGGTTTCAGGAAGTGAGAAGGGTACAGTAATTCAAGAGAACAGGATCAAAATGCCAGATGTTCTCAATAAATCTGAGATCTGGTCTGGAATCAGCATGATAAATTACAATACATGTAGGGGCAAAATGTTACTCTTTGTAATTAAATTAAGAAAGCCTAATAATTGCTAGCCATCTAATGTGCAACAGATTACCATTGCTAAGAAATTACAGCATAGAAATTAAGAATCTATTATGTCTATTTCTATTAATAATTTCCGCTCACTTCCTGCCTATAGAGTCTTCTGTTTACATTATGGAAAAAAGCTTGCTGAGCAGGAGCATTAAGTCTGTGGGCTTTGCTTTGCATAACTGTGGTCTTATTCAGAGAAAATTCAGTAATAATGATCGCATTATATAGTGGCAGCATGTAGGAGCTTGCTGAAACTTCAAGCGCAGTGAAAGATCACAGAGTAATGCATGTTACTAAGAAATTTCATCAATCTTTGGGAAATAGTTCAGTAACAAAGAACCGAAACTAGTCCAAGCATGAAGAACATATAAATAACAGTAAAATTATTTCTGTTACATTTTTGCATACTTTGCTTACGATAGCTGTTGCAAAGATTCGTCAAAATGGCTGTTAAATTTGCTTTAATTCAAAGAAGTACGATTTGGTGTAAGCAGAATATCAAAACTAGTAAACACAGCAGATTTCATTTTTACTATAAACCTATCAGACAGTTTTTCTTTTTCATAGAAGAGACAATATTCCAAATGTTGGAGTGACCACAGCAAGCAGTGCACATAAACATACCTTATTTTCATCGACATATAGATAATTATTACAGAGAAGGCACAAGGAAAACTGAAGGAAGGTTTCCATGTGTTTTATAAGAAAGGGAACAAAAATCTTGTGGAAAGCAAGATCTGAAAGTTGTGTTAGAAATCCCATGACAGTTAAAGGAAAACAGTCAATTTGGGTGCTGTTTTAGATACTGCAGGTATCCTGGCTGTAAACAGCTCTTCAATTCTTCCGTCATTCCTCACCAGCTTTACAGGTGGAGGGGAAAGGAAAGAAGGCTTTTTTTCCAATATTCTACTTCTAAACTTAGTTACAAATTCATATTTAAGACAACCTGGCTCAAAATATGGAAAAAATCGGAGATTTTTATAATGAATCCCTCACAGTTGAGGATGGTAGCACTATAATAGATGTGTCAAACTGTGGACGCACCACTGACTACAGGTCTATGTACATAACTCATACAAAGCAACTCACAGTGCTACTCTCATCATTAATCATTCTGTTGCTGTTACAGACTTTGAATGACAGCTTGTACTCAAAAAAGCCTTCATCTTCTTTTATGTTGATCCTTCAGAGTTATTTGTGAATAAGACTTCAGGTAGAAGTGACTAGCAAATTGTGCTGAGGCAAATAATCTTCTTTGTCACATTTGAAGTGCAAATATATGAAAATATGACTTTTCCAGAATCCATTTCCTTGCCTGGGCTTTGAGGTATCATATATCACCTTCTGATATTGTGAGAACTGCAGAACTGTTAGGACATTTTCATCTTGCCAAATGGTGAGCAGAAAGGTAGATCATGTATTAACTCATCCTATTCTGTGAGTAATTAATCGTGAGAAGTGATGCAGAAATGTAACTTTTCCCTTGAAAGAAAAATGTTAAAATTTGCAGGTTTCTAAGTATTTTCAGGTTTTTATAAATTAATAGTTACTGAGAAGTCATTTATTCCTCTCTTCAAAGTCTGACAGAAAAGGAACTTATTTTTAAACACTCAAATATATTTTGCTAATATATCTTGAATCTTCCTGTATTCTTCACAACCTACTAATTGCTCAGGTCTCCCATGTAAAAAATTGTAATTTCATAAAATTCAAATATAATGTTCCTCAATGAACCATCCCAAAGAAAAAAAGAATGTGATAAATTATTATCTTTTGTACAAGTGAACACAACTTAAACAATTGAATCCAAACACATTCAGCAACATTTCATAGTAGAAGATATTTTCCCCCAATGACTTTAATACTGTGATAATTGCACAGTCACAGGTGGATTGCGCAAGGCAATTAATCACTTTTATTATTTCTTCTCTTTTGAACACATTTTCCATTACAATGGTAGACGTGCTTCAAAGGTACATTTTTCATTGTCTGAACAGGCCATGCAGTTCTTCTGTGACAGCATGTGCTCATCAACTGATCATCTTGAATTCTGATTATTAGAGTCACAGAAAGTTTCTTGTTACAGTCTTAAGGAATTAGGACTGAAAAAAAACCACCACTGTAAATCCCTGCAAGACTATTTTTACTATTGTTCTCAGAAGTTTATCGTCTCATTCTGAGCTACAGAAACCCATTATTGACAAGGTGAAAGATGATGTCACTAACGCAGCCTTGATGTAACTAATTATTCTGCTGTCTTTTCATACGATATTGACACAGAAACACATCATGACTACTATTCCATGCAGAATAATGTAAGACAAGTAAAATCAATGCTACCTAGCAAGTAAAGATAAGAAATGTCACAAACATAGCCTGTCACAAATGATTGTATATTGAGCTCAAGGGATTCACAATAAGCTGTAAAACCTGAAACAAATGCTATAATTTTTCAAAGATTAATACAGAGGCCATTACTGGAATTGGGAAAAACAGTAACTGCAAGGCAGTAGTGTAAAAGCCCATACTGCTCTCTTTAAAGGGTGAATAGAAAAGTCTGTTTACCATTCAAGCTGATTAGTAAACTATTTAACATTGCAAAGCAATAGTAGAATCTATGTGTAAGTAACCAAAATAAACACAAAATGAAGGAGGTGATTTACTCGGTAAGCCAGGGATGGTACATAGTACAAACAACCACAGCAGGAAATTTTATACAGAAAATGAGCATTGAAAAGTCTAAATTCCAGGTAACCTGTCACATTAACAAGCCTGCATAGCCTCCAAATAAAACACATGGACACCGTTGCTGTCTGCCTAAGATGGAGAGTTTGAAATGCTAAGAAAGAAGCTTAGGATGGACTGCTCAGAGTCAATCATCTCCACCTGGGAAAATTACAAACCTTCCAATATATATAAAAATGTGCCTAACTCTGATTTCAAGTGGTTAAAACTCTAAGACACTGGTGTTGAATAGCTTGACTTGAAGTACATAAGTATACTTCTAGAGAGGACTGAAACTTAGATGAGTTGTTCTAATTTACATCAATTAACTAATTACTAATTTGATTAGAAATCATTATTTTACTTACAAGCAGTGTGGCACTGCCCCAGGAAGAGAGGCCTTGAATGACTGCATTGAAAGTCAAATTCCAGCTAAGTTCTTAAATACCGGAGCAAATCTCAATCATAATGATAGTTTAAGAGGATGTACATTAGAGATTAAAGGTTCTGAAAGATAACAGTAGCCTGTGAACTGCCAGGTCACTTTTCAGACATTTTGTTACAGAGGAGTTTTCACCCTCTTTCCCTCTCCCTGCTTTCTGCCAGGATCTGTAACAGAAGAAACAAACTTTAAATGAAGGGGTCTTGCTGGCACAGATCTGCTTGTTACTGAAGCATCCATCTTTCTTGCAATAAAAGCAGTGGCAAATAAGAGAACAAACTGTCATTTTTCTGACATTTGAAGTGTAGTTGATTTTTATGCAAGTTTTATTCAGTCTGAGCCCCTAGCCCTGTATATTTTAATTAAAAAGACATAACACTGCAAATACCACAATTTTATAGAACTCATAACTCTGTACTCACTATATATCTGTGAATCATATGAATGAGTGAAATGTCCAGGCAATGACAGAAGGGTGAACACCAGATCCTCCAGATTGAACACATTGTAATAGCTATTTGCAGTTAGGATTTATGTTTCCTATGACTCCATTATAATTAATTTCTGAGTAGAAATGGGTTCCTCTACAGGTTGGTGATTCAGTACCCCTCTTTTTTTCACAAATTTGTCATGGTCTGGCAGTGCTTAATGAGAAGAATTAATTTCAATACAAATAAAGAATAATTTGTATTTCAAATGACTGAAGATAACCTTGAGATTAATCTTGTAGGAGGATAGCCACATTCAGTAAAATGACAAATGGAAGTACTGTGGTGGTAAATATACCTGCATCTTACCCATTGCTGCTGCCTCTGCTACTGCTCAGAATGAGGTACTTTAGTTTTGTGGAGGGGCTGAATGATGAGGAAAGGAGTCAGTACATGAGGGAAATGCACAGAGGAAAAGTATTCCTATGCAATCAATCACTTATATGACATTATGTGTAGATTTCTCCAATGGAGTAAATTGAAGCTTTGTCAGACTTCAATGCCAAAAGCATCAGTCTTCAAAATGCAGTAAATTCGTTTAGAAGTGTCATCGAGAAAGGTCAGGAACATGCTGATGTTGTAGGAAAGCCTGGATTATTTGCTTTTGTGCTTGAAGAGATGTAAATAGAAGGAGCCACAGCAAAGATATTTTATAATTAGGTTTCATGCTGGTTTTGGAAGTAGCTTGTTATAGCTGTTTTAATAGTAGATAGCACCACAGCCTGAAACTGTACATTTGGATTTTCTGCTGCTTTAACAAAAAAAATATTATTTTTCAAGTTCTGTGGGTTTCACGTGTCATCATTTTTGTGCCAGACAAATGGAATGTCTCTTTTGACTGAACTTTTATAATGCTGAGACTGTTCTAAAAGATTTTGCTAACAACACAAATATTTTAATACTGTCTGACTTCAAAATTTCTATCCAAACTGTGAGGCAATTCTAATAGTTAGAAATCTGTCTCTATCATTTTTTTAATGGGTGGTAAGGAGCTTCAGATTAACAAAGATGAGTGGAATACTAAAAGTGCTGGATCTTTCCCTCAAAAGCAGCTTGGACTGGTAGTTTAGAAAACTAGTGAACTACCAGTTCAGCCAGCTATTAAAGCCAGGTATCAAAAAAACTAACCAAGGATTTTTGTTTACTAACATTGAGAAGGTGGAGTTATTGCTGAAATATAAAGCTGTATGTTTAAGCCTATGTGAAGAGAACACATACAGATTACCAGTTGATGCTGTTCCCAGACTAGCTGCTGTTCCTCCTCCATTGCAGCCTTCCTTCCCTTCCTTCTCACAACATTTTCCTTCATTTCAATAATTTCTTATTTTACTTTGTAATTTAAACTATGGAAAATTATGTATATTGATTACCATAAGTTAATTCAGTCCCTTATATAATTTTCTTTCCTACACTTAATTTGTCTCATATTTTGTTTGAATTTATTTTGAGGTAGTCTTGACACTTCACGGTGTCTACTGAGTGGTATTCACATACTGTTAAGGTAGCAGGCACTCAATTCCTTTCACAAGCAAGGGAAATTACTTGAGCATATAATTTCCTGGAGTGCTGAGGTGCTGAGAACAATGTTTTTCAGCTGAAAAACTTGTAAAAAAAGAACTGTTTTGGTTCTTTGTAGGACACAGATTCCTGTTAGCCATCAGAGTCAGGATACTTTAGCTTGGAGATAAGGATTCTTACACCTCCAACCATTATGACAACAAGAAACATATATCTTCTGCCTTACAAAGTGTCTGACATACATTGATGTTTCAAGCTTAATGTCTTGTATTGGTCAAAGCCAAATCTCTACCAATACTCTGAGTGTATCACATCCATAGCTTGTAGTATGTAAGGAATGCTTAAAACTTTTTTGAAAGTCGTTTTGCTAACAAATATAATTTATTTTGTTAGAGACATAGATCTGACTGACTCACGGACACTCTTCTAGTTGCATTATATATTTCTTATCCCTGTCATTCTGAAATCCATTTTGAAGTTAAAGTTGTTTATTCATCTTAAATGCTGCTGAGGCTGTCATAAGCATGGATAAGATGACAAGTGTTATATTTCAGCCCAAAGTTAGCAAAAACCCATGACTGAGAGGTAGCTCAGGTTGCAGCTTTAATTCATCTTTCCCTTTTTTCAGTTTTATTTGTTTCTAAGTTTGGTACTGTATTAGATGCACCAACACTGAAGTACTCAAGTAATTCTCTGCGCTGATACGATGCTAGCTGTCTATTTGACTACATTAAGGATTCATTTAGGATGACATCCCAAGTTCAGGTAAAACAAATTTTTTCACTCACCATGTGGTTGAGCTAACTACTCTTTTGTTACCCTTGAGACTCTTAAAAGGCAATCTAACTTCAAAAAATTTAGTCCAACTTGTACATACCTCGGAAACATCCTGAGTCACAGTCAGGGTCTCCATGGGCCACAAATCCTAATTTCAGGGGAGTTCACAGACCCTTTATTCACTGACACAGCTTATGGAAGAATGACTGCTGAAGGACTGATGATTCAGTTCCTAGACTCTGGCAGTTTATAATTCAATATTAAGGTAAAAAGGATATTGATTTCGTTCCATGCAAATATACTGGAGTCTAGGCAGAAGTTTAGTAATGACTACATATCAAGTCAGTCATCCCTGTTAGAAGCAGCAGCAAATTCCAGTACAGAAACAGAAACAGACAGAGATAACTTCTCCATAATTGAGAAACATAATATATAAACCTCACAAAATTATGTCATAGTAGATATTTCATCTTTTCCTTGTATGCGATTATATGTGCTTTTATCATTAAAGTGGACAGATGTCTCTAACTTCAGTATGGGCAATACTTTTGTTCTACTGATTCAGAGAAAACTCCAGGAACAAACTTGCCAACAAAGTTTTCCAAGTTGACAAGCAGGTATTCTTTATTACTGCACCAGGAGATACAGGATAGCTCCTCCTAATGTGTGTCCCCGTATTGCTACAAAAGCTGCCCTTATATAGCCACTGGGCACACATACATTTTCATGAGGCTATGTTGTGGTTTAAGCTTAGTCGTAAATTAGACAAAGCATGTAGCCTGCTTGTTTTCCCCCCACAACCTGTCCTTC
>WYDI02012339.1:0-11477 GCA_009867235.2 Psittacus erithacus
ACGCCCACACACACCCACACCACGCACAGGCACACAACACCCCCCCCACACTCACACACCACCCGCCCACACACACACACCCCACCCGCACACACACACCCCCCGCACTCACACACACACACCCCGCACACACACACACACCCCGCACACACACACACCCAGCCCGCACGCACTCACAACCCGCACACACACACACCCCGCGCACATTCCGCACACCCCAGGGCCCGGGCCGGTACCGGTGTCCGGTGGGAGCGGGAGCTCCCGGTGCCCGTGATGGGCGGGGCGGGCCCCGGGGCCGCTCCATGTTCGCGATCCCGGGATGGGGGCACCGGGGAGCCCGGGTCCCGGTGGGTTCAGGGACGCTGGTCCCGGTACCGGGCGGTGTTGGGGTGGGGTTTGCGGGGATGCCGGTGCCGATGGACGCCGGAGGTGCGGGTCGGCCCAGGGGTCCCGGTGCCGCCCCCACAAGGGTTAATGGCACTCGGCGAAAGTTGCCGGGCGGCGGCGCGGCGCGGATTGGCCCGAAGTTGTCGGGGCGGGACGGGCTCCGCCGTGCCGGGCCTCCTCCGCCCCCCGCCCGGCCCCGGCCCCGCCGCCCCCCGCCGCCGGCGGAGCCATGCGCCCCGCGCCGCTGCTCGGGCTCCTGCTCTGGGCGCCGCTGCTCTGGGCGCCGCCGGTGCGCAGCCCCCGCCACAGCGTCCACTGGAACGGCAGCAACCCCAGGTACCGCCCGCTCCCCGCCGCCGCCTTTGTGCGTCCAGGGCCCCGCCGAGCCCCGCGCCCGCGCCGCCGGGGGAACGGGGAGCGGGGCGGAGCTGGCGGGCCCCGGTGAGCGCCGAGGCGGTGAGCACCGACCGGTAGTGCCGAGCCCCCCTCCCACCCTGGGCATCCCCGCGTGATGCCGGCCCGGTGAGTTACCTCCCGATGGGGCACCGAGTCCTGGTGGGGCGCCGAGTCCCGGTGGCAGCAAGCAGGTCAATGTCCGTCGGTGGCACGGAGCCACGGGGCACCCCTTGGGAGTGACTTGAGCCGGTGGGTGCCGCCGGTGGTGTCGAGTACCCGGGCGTCCCCGATGGCACCAAGCAGTGAGTGCTGCCGGTGGTGCTGAGCCCTGGCAGCACCAAGTCACCTGGTCTGTGGCACCAAGCGATGGGGCACTGCTGGTGGCCCTGAGCCCCGGTGACACCGAGCTCTGGGTGTTTCACAGCCGGTGGGGCTGTGTTCCCGGCGGGGCCGGTGCCGTGCAGCGCTTTGCCCTCGGTGGTACCGAGCTTTGGGCACCCTCAGGTGGCGCCGAGCCGGGGCACTGGGTCTGGGGTCACCCTAGGGGGTACCGTCAGGCCTGCGCATCCCCAGGGCCTGTGTCGGTGCGGTCGTTGTGCCCCCCAATCCCCGCTACTGCCGCCGGCTCTGCCACCGCGGTGGGCCGGGGTCCAGCCCCCTCCCTCCTTCTGCCTCCTCCATTTTGGGCATTTCCCAGCTTGGGGAGCAGGGAGCCGGGGGCCGTGCTCCCCCACAGGGGTCTCACAGGGCGGGGGGCACTTATGCTGCGTTATGAGCGGGTTTCCCCCACCCATGGGTGCCGCGGGGAGAGGTGGGCAGAGGTTGCCGGGGGCCAGGGCCTCAGCCCTGCCCAGGCCCGTCCCATCCGCGTCGCCCGGCGATGGATGCTCTGAGTCACGGGCAGCCTGCGCCCGGCGCTGCCCTCCCGGAGTCCCTGACTCGGGGGTTGATGGCAGCCGGACCCCCAAGTGCAGCACTGGTACCCCAGTGATGAATGCACCGGCCCCACTGCCTTGAGCCTGTGTCTGGTGCATGGGCCTGCAGTGGGGTTAAGGAGGGGGCTGGAACCCCCCCATCAGCCCCTTCCCTGGTGCAATGGGGTGCCCTTGCCAGCCAGGTGCCAGCTTGGCAGCCCCATCCCCACCATGGTGCTGCCAGCAAGGCCAGGGCATGCCCAGGATGTGGCCTGTTGGCAAAGGTTGGGAATGGGGAGAAGCGCTCCTATCCTGGAGCAGGACCAAGCGTGTACACACTCGTCTGTATGTGTGTGTGCGTGCGTGCACATGTGTGTGTGCACGTGCGTGCACATGTGTGTGTGTGTGTGCCTGCAGATGTGTGTGCTCCATCCCAGCCTGGCCGCATGCAGTGTTTGCACAGGCGTGAGATCATGCTGCCACTGCTGCCGCGCCAGGCCCTGCCTGCCTGTGCAAGCAGCGCACTGGTCCCCTTCCCTGCCTGCAGAGCCCCCATACTCCTGCCAGCCCCACACCGTCAGCACCAGTGCCGGCACAGTGAGGGGGGTGCCTGTGGTGAGGGGCTTTGTACCCGCCTGGCCGAGCACATCCAGCTCCTGCAGCTGACCCAAGCTGATGCCTGGCTGTGTGGAGCAGACAGTGCCCGGTGGTTGCTAAAAGCCTGGCTGCCCACTGTGCCCCGGATCCCTCCATGGGCACAGCAGGACCCCCAGCGCCTGCTCTCCAGCTTGCCCTGCCCAGCAGGTTCCTACGGGACGACTACACCATCCAGGTGGCCATCAATGACTATCTGGACATCTACTGCCCACACTACGAGGGGTCCGTGCCCGCCGGGCGGGCAGAGACCTTCACGCTCTTCATGGTGGACCAGGAGGGCTACCGCGGCTGCTACGAGACCCCCGGCGCCTTCAAGCGCTGGGAGTGCAACAAACCCCAAGCGCCCTTCGGGCCCATCCGCTTCTCCGAGAAGATCCAACGCTTCGCCCCCTTCCCGCTCGGCTTCGAGTTCCAGCCGGGGGAGACCTACTACTACATCTGTGAGTCGGGGTCCCGCCGTGGTCCAGGGTGGGGTTTGGGGCACACGGGTGGTCGGGGTGCTCTGAGGGGGCTGGATGCAGCTTGTGGGAGGAGGCAGAGGAGGGTCCCCCTGCACCAGGGTTCTGGATGGAGCAGAGGTTGGGGGGATTGAGGGGCATAGATGGGGCAGAGGATCTGGCTGCGCCCCAGGATCTGGATGAAGCAGGGATTTGGGGTACACGGGGTGTGTGAGGGGAGAGGCTCTGGATCAACCGGGATTGAGGAGCTTGGGAGCATCCATCTGCACTGGGGTGCCGGATGCAACCGGAGTTGGGGCTGGGATGCACCCAGGGATTGGGTGCACGGGGGGGTCGGGATACACTAGGGGGTCCGGATGCCGGAGGGGGCGGCCCCGCCGTCCGCCGGGAGGGGGAGCCCCAGCCCCGCTCTGGCCGGCCTGGCCGCCGGGGGTGTCCGGTCCCCGCCAGAGGGGCCGTACCGGGGAGGGGACCCCGCTGATGTGTCCGCTCTGCCCAGCCGTGCCCAGCCCCGAGAGCGCCGGGCGCTGCCTGAAGCTGCGCGTCTCCGTCTGCTGCAGAGGCACCAGTGAGTCCGGCTGAGGGGGGACTCCCCCTTCCCTGGTGCCCGCTGCTGGGTGTGGGGCCCCGGGGAGCGCCATTGACACCACTGGGGTTTGTTTCAGCGCCAGAGCCGGTGACAGAGGTTCCCAATTCTCAGCCCCGCTGGCGCGGGGGGCCAGAGGGTGAGTGTGGGGCAGGCGGGGGGCCCGGGGGGGTCCGGCTCGCCTTGACCTGTGCTCCTGCCCCGGCAGACACGGAGCCCGGCCGCAGCATCGCAGTCCCGCTGCAGCCCCGCGCACTGTGCCTGGCGCTGCCGCTGCTGGCCCTGCTCTGGATCTGACCCACGGCAGGGACGCGGGTCCTCTGCCCCAGCGCCCACTGCCAGACTCCTCCTCCATCGCCTCCCTTCTCCCCCCAAGCCCGTGGGGCAGCCCCTGGCCACGACTCACCCGCCGGACCTCCACAGAGCTGGGCTGGGGCCAGAAGCTCCGGGCTGGAAGGTGAGGGAGGCACAGGGAGGCTCCGGGACTTGTCCCCGCCTTTGCTGCGCCACAGCAGCCCCTAACGAGAGCCTCTTGCCCTCCCAGGACCTCACTTCCCACTGGCATCGCCGTGCATCGGCCCCGCCAGACCCCTGCCCCGGTGCCAGGCTCTGTGTGGCTCAGTGGACGCCTGCTCTGCCCCAGGGCCATCGACTCATCTTGTGCCTTCTTCCCCCATGGACCCTCCACCGCAGGGGGGCTGGGGACCCCCCAAGGCCCTGGAGTAGAGCAGCAGCTCCTCTGGGTGCTGGATGGAGGCCCCTCTGCTGCCTTGTCCTCCGGCGAGGACACACCGATCTGTCTTCTGGGAAGACGCCTTCCTCCATGCCGTCACCGGCCCCTTCGGTTTGGTTTTAACCCCTGGTAGTGACTGAGCCGAGCAATACAGTGTTTGCAAGATCGCTGCGCCCTCGGGCTGTGCAGCCCCTGGTCCCCTCCTGCCCACATCCTCTGTCCCTCAGGGATGCTGGAGCGGGCACTTTGGGATGCCTGAGCCTCTCTCCACAACCTTTAAATGTGGGGGGGGGGTTAATTGCAGCGATTTGATACTGAGCCGTGAGCTCATGTCACAGGAACAGCTTTAATTACCCATGAGCTGCCTGCAGTTAGCCCCAGGCAGTGGGACCTGGAGCCCAGGGCGAGGGGTGCTGGGGTTGGGACACCCAGGTCCCAGTTGCTGCCCTCAGCCCTGCACATGCTGCCCGTGGGTCCATTGTCCTGTGTCCATCTGTCCACGTGTCCATGGCAGTGCCCCACTGTGGGGGCTGCACTTGGGGTTTCACCCAGCACCGAGGGGGCACCGAGGCTGTGGAAGAAGCCGATCCCGGGTCATGGCTCCAGGATGCAGCGGCAGCATCCGCTCATCCCCATGCGAGAGGACACCAGGGGGACACCGGCTCCTGTCCCCCCACCCCACACCGCTGCACTGCCCTCCTTGGGGGCCCATGTGGGGCCCCGCAGCCCCGTCCCCGCGCGGGCAGGCGGTGCCGGCGCTGCCGCAGTGGGGCCGGGCACGTCAGACAGGTTTTATGGCTTCTCCGGAGGAACGGCTTGGCAAGAGGCTGAGCAACAGCATCGACCGCGCCGCGCCCCTCCCCCGCCGCGCCGCCCGCCCTGCCCCTCCGCACCCCAAACCCGCACCCATGGGGGGCTGTGGGGCTGGCCCCGCTGTGGGGAGTGCAGCGGGGGCCATGCCCTGGAGGTCCTGTGGGAGGCTGTGCCCTGTGGGACACCCCCCCCCCCCAGCTTGGGGGGACCATACCCAAAGGACCCCTGTGGAGGATGCTGGGGGCAGCCGTGTCCTGAGGGGCCGCCGGGTGGGGATGCTGGGATATAGCCCCCATGCAGGGATATTGGGGTGATGGGGCCCTATGGAGCCCCCCCTGCAGGAATATTGGAGTGATGGGGCCCTGCAGGACCCACACGCAGGGGTGCTGGGGCTGCCCTTCTCTCCACCCCAGCCCCCTGGGGCATTCCCAGGAGAGGTCAAGGGGTCCCTGTGGGGACCCCAGGGTGGGTGCCGGGGCCCTGTCCTTGAGCGGGCATTGCTTGGTATGCAGGAGCCGCTGCCGGCTTCAAATCCCATCGACTTCCAATGAGCAATGCCATCAATAAAAGCTAATTGATGGCACGGCCGCTCCAAATCAGATTCCCCATCCCCTGAATCGAGTTGATGGCTCCGCGCCCCGCAGCCAGCCGCGGCAGAAATTGAATCTATTAAAGGAAGAGGCTCCATTAGCCCGTCCCTTCTGTCTCACAATCCCCCCAGTGCCATTTTCCCCCCCTTTCCAGCTCCCCATTGCCACCCATATGCTAGCCAGGACACTGGGGTGGGCACACGGGTCCCATGGGTGAGGGTTCCTGAGTGCCCTCAGCCATCGGGTCCGCGTCCCCCCAGGTGGGTGTGAATTAAACCTTCGGGAATTGGGAAGGGAAAATTGATCACCAGGAGCAGAGAAATGATGTGGAACGGTGATGAGCAGCCCTGGGATGGAGAGAGGGACGAAGAGGTGTTGGACTGGGGAGGTGAGATGGAGGCATGGCCATGGCCAGCCCTGTGAGGATGGATTCAGGCACCGCGGCCATCACAAGGGCAGCCCCAGGACACACAGGGTGGAACACGGGACCTGGTGACCCCCCCCAGAGGGCTGGAAGGGGCAGTGGGTCCTGTCCCTGCCCGTCTCCCATGGGCGCAGGGCAGTCGTTGCCATTCCCACCGAGAGCCGCCGAGAGCATCCTGGAGATGGGAAATGGCTCCGTGTCACCATGGAAACGGGGCCAGCGGCTCTCCATGCCGAGGGGACACGCCGAGACAAGGGGACACGTGTGCCGAGCCCCGGGGAGCGTGGCACCGAGTGAGCCGGGCACTGCTCACAATGCACCGGACACCAGGCACCGGACACGGGCTCCCCTGCACCCGGGGGTCCCAACAGAGAGCCCAACACCTGCCTCGGGTGGTGAAGGTCCCCAGAACATGGTGGGATGCGACCCCTGTGTGATGCCACTGCATCCAGGTGACTCTGCACCACCACACCAGTGCTCAGCACCGGGCGCCCAGGGCTGGAGCTGCCTCTTCCCCAAGCAGCCGCCTGATGATTCGCATCGTCAAGGTTATAATTGAGCAGAACGCTCGGCGGGGGCTTTGGGGGGAGCCTGGCTCATTAACCAGAGCACGCACTGAGCCCTGTCTCGGCAATGAGGGTGCACGCACCGGCCGTGCCGGCTGCCCTGGGCAAGGACCGTCATGTCCCACCCGTGTCCTGCAGTGCTGGATCGGAGCAGTGGCATCACCGGTCACCTCCATCAGCCCCACAGGGGCTGCCAACCCCATGCTGGGTTTGCACACCTGGGGCAATGGGCACAGGCAGACACTGCCTGAGACGTCTCCATCCCATTCTGGGGTGTTCATCCATTGACACAGCTCCATCCCATGCTGCAGTGTCCGTCCATTGACGCAGCTCCATCCCATGCTGCAGTGCCCATCTATCCTTGCCTGTGCCCATCTCCCTGTGCCCTTGCATTTGCCATGGTGCCAGCAGCAGCTCAGCAGGGCTGTGTCCCCCCACCAGCACCTCCCCAGCCTGCTTAATCCTGATGGACAATAATCCTCCTGTGCCAGGGGTGGGATGGGCAGGAGCTGCCCTTGCAGCAACAGCGCCAGTGAGCTGAACCCGCTGCATACTAAGGGCCCACAGCCCTGGAGGTGGCTCTGCTGTGTCCTGGGGTCCTGATGCTGGGACCTTCTCTGGATCCATGGGTTTAAATGGGAAAGTTCAGGTTGCAGATAAGGCAGAAGCTCTTCTATGTGAGGGTGCTGAGGCGCTGGCACAGGGTGCCCAAAGAAGCTGTGGCTGCCCCATCCCTGGCAGTGTTCAAGGCCATCACCTGCAGGAGCACAGGGACAACCTGGGGCAGGTCACAGCATAGGCCTGCACCATTGTCCCCAGCCTAGCACCCCCCCGTGTCACCCCCTTCCACCTCCGCCAGTGCTCCTGGTCCCGGCAGCCACAGATGCTGATTGTGGTGTGATCTATGGACGGCAGCAGCAGGATATTGATGCTGCCTGTCACCCCTCAATCGGATTAACGTCACTTAGGCACCAGCAGCGGGCGGCTGCAGGCATGTGCCAGCAAGGCTGCAGTGGGGCTGGCACGGGCTCCAGCACCACCACCCTGTACCAGAACCGATGCTGGATCTGCCTGGGTAAGGGCAGGTCCCTTGGGGGGGCTGAGGCGTGCGGTGTCCCCATGTCTGCTGTGTGCTCGGCTGCTCCTGTGGCTCAGTGCAGGGTATTTATGGCTCTCCATGGCACAGCCACAAGCGCCATCAGTCCCGTGGTTGGCTTCTCCATCACCACCCTACCCACTCCTGCCTCCTTGGGTCTGACGGGTGCTGGGCACCCCTCTGGAGGTGCCTACTGCAGCCTCGGTAGCTTTGGCCAGTGCAGGGGACACTGGGTGGCCAGTGAGGAGCCAAGTGCTGGTCCCAGCAGCTGCAGCCCCAGCTCCGTGTCCTTGCCCCTTCCTCACGGAGCCATGCTGCGACGCTCACCCTGCCCACTCCGGACTGCTCCCTCCTGTCACAGCCCTCAGTCCCATACTTGCCATGGCTGTTCCAGAGCAGGAGGTGCTGAGCAGGGGTAGAGAGGCCAGGGCTGCCACCGGTGGCTCATATTGGAGTGATCTTGAGGCCGGGAGGGAGGTTTTCCGCACGGGAGGAGAGGAGAGGAGCCAGCTGAGTCACCCAGCGCTGGCACGGGATGCGGCAAAGGGGGCAACCAGGACCCTGGCACCCAGTGGGGCACCCACTGTGCCATGGGCTGGCAGGAGGTGAGCACAGAACAGTGCTGCTGGTGCCTATGGGATACCCACTTGTGGCATGGCCATGTGCCGGGGTGGCGTGGGAACCATGAGGAGCAGGATGCCAGCACTTCCCACCCGGCACCGCTGTGTGCCCAGGGAGGTGGTGCAGCCGAGCCAGGCTTCCGGCCAGCAGGCATTGGACACCCAGGGCAGGGAGCCTGCAGCTTCCTCCTGTCTGGGCAGCAGGAGCAGCCCCAGTGCCATGAACCAGCCCTGTGAGGAAGCTGATTTCCTCTGTGCCAGCACCACCACCCTGCTCCGTGCTGGCCACCAACCCTCCTCTGCTCCATGTCAATAAGCTCTGAAGTGCTAATTAACGGCTCATGCCCATGCCTACCTCCACCCCCCCCACCATGAAGCTGCTCTGGCTGGACCCATGGCTCAATAGGGAGGTGGCCGGCAGAAGAAGGCCACCCATCCTCACCCCCCTGTGCCGCATCCTCACCCTGGATCTCACTGCCATCATGCCAAGGGCGGCCCTGGGAGGTTTGGCCTCTGCCTGGATGTGGGGGGCTCAGCACCAGGGTACCACTCACCCAGAGCTCACCGAGATGCTGACGCGGCGCAACCATCCATGAGGCCTTCATTCAAATTTAAAGACCAACACAGGGATATGAAAGGGAAGGGGTAGCGAGGAGTGGGGTGGCTGTGAGCCCATCCATGTGCTCCATGGCAGGGCAGCAGCCGATGCACAGCACGTGGCTGCCCGTAGGCACTAAGCGCTGCCTGGAGGAGCTGGCAAGAGCCGGGGGCTCCATGCGGATGCTCTGGTGCTGCTCCCTGCCCCGTGTGCTGTGTCCCTGCGGCTTGGCCCCGCGTGCCATTAACGTGTTCTTGCCGTGTCCAGCCGGTCACGTGCTGGCACAGGTCGGGAGCCCTGAGCTCAGCACGTTTGGGGCCGCGGAGGTGCGGCTGGTGAATATTTGATGCCTGCCTTGGCCGCGCTCTCGGCTCCGCTCCTGCCTCCTCCTCTCGCCATGTTTATTTATTTAATGAATTATTTATGGGCTCCCCCTCTCACTCCGCTGGGCGCTGCCCCCCCCCCCAGCTCCCAGCCCGGCGCGATGATTTATTGAATGCCGGCTCTGCTCTGCGGTTGCGACATGCTGTCACAGGAAGCTGTGGTTAAATATTAACCAGGGTGGGCAGAGGGGGTCCCCTGTGCCCACTGCCCCAGCCGGTGCATGGTGGCTTTGCCTGAGTCCCCCCTTTGAGCTGATCCTGCACAGGGCGATGGAGAAGGGGAACACCAGGGCTGCGTGGTGCTCAAGCGCTGCTGGAGACCTTGAGGCCTCTCATGTCCTCCTGAGAGAGCAGCCACTCGGCTGCAGTGTTCGCACCAGGGATGCTGTGGTCAGCAAACCCATCCCAGCCCCCTCGGTATCGCCAAGCTCCGGGGACTGCCAGCACCCACATGTGTGTGCACACAGGGTGGCTTCGGTCGCCAGTGTCCCCGAGGGAGCACCGGCTGCATCCCGCCATGGCCCCGCACACCGGGGTGCCCCGGAGCTGCAGGGTGAGCGCGGCTGCGTGCGAGTGCTGGCGGCGGCACTCGCGTTGCCATGAGCGGGGGGGGTTTCCATGTGGAGGTGTGTGTTGCCATGGGTTTGCCGAGCCATGGCGTTTCCATGGTGGCAGCGCGGTGCTGCCGGGGCCGTTCCAGAGGTGCGCAGCCCCCCCGGGATGCCCCAGCCCTGTGGGTGCACCGGGAGGGACCGGCATCACAACCAATGCCCGGTGCCCTGGCCCCTGCACAGCCCCCCAGCGCCCCCCACTTTCCCCCTCCCCAGGGCCGTTTTCCATGGGTTGTTTTCCTCAATTCACTTCTCCAGATGAATAATTAATAAGAGGCTTTTTTTGGTCCTCGGGGCCCTTCCGCCGGCCCCCTCCCCCTTCTCGGCAGGGCTCCCGTGGGGGTTTGGGCCCCTGGTGCCACCGGCACGAATGGGGCTGTGGGGCTGTGGCACAGCATCACTGGCACTGGGTCCCCATGGTGCTGAGGAAGAGGGGGGGGGACCTCAGTAAGACCCTGGCCACCACCATCCTCATGTTCCTCCATGGGCAGGGGCAGCATCCGCATACCCAAAGGGGACTTAGGGAGCACAAAAAGGTGCCTCGAGGGGCCCCGAGCTCCCTTCAGCTTTGGGGAGCCAGAAACCCCCATGACCATGGCACTGGCAGCTGCCGCGTGTCACCTGCCCAGGCCATGGAGCCACAGTGCCAGGCAGTGGGGACACGGGGACTCAGGACATGGTGGTTGACCACGAGCCAGCTCAGCCCGGGCTCAGTGCCTCCCACCTGGTTTCACTTGCAAGCTCCTGGTGCTGCCAAATCCATCCGGAGCAGGGCCCATTTGGTCGGTACTGGTGCTCCCATGGGGCAGGTCCCGGTGAGCTGCGTGTGCCTGCTCATGTGTGCACATGTGTGCCAGGGCGTGGATCACCTGGCACATGGGACTGCTGGGTGGTGCCGCACAGCAGTTGCTAAGGGATCTGGCCAAGGATCCAGCTCCATCCCCTCCTGCACCAGGGACCAGCACCTCGAGAGCACCCACCAGCCCCAGGGCTCCCGGGGTACCTCTGCCTCATTGATCCCTGGGGGGAAAACAAGGCAGGGGTGTGGGAGAGAGCCAGAGAACAGGCCCCATGGGTGGGTGCTTGAGCACATGCAGGCTCCTGGGGCAGGATGAGGCAATTGGAGAACCTGGCACTGTGGCTGTTGCTCCTCTGGCACCCTGGCACCCAGGCCCCGTGCTGGTGGTGAGTGGATGGGTGCCCACCCTTCCCCAGACACGTGTGATCCTCATGGTGTGGGCAGCAGCACTGCAAGGACCAAGTGGGCACTGAGCCCCCAGGCACATGGACCCATGAGGGCAGCGTCCAAGCCCCACTGCTCCCACCCAGGGTGACCCCAATGTCAATGGGACTCAGTACTGCTGACTCCACCCCTGGGGTCCTGTTAAGACCCCACAGCATCTGATCCCGGTGGGACCTGGTCCTGGTCCCCGTGTGTGCAGAGGTCCCGGCGAGCCCCCAATATCAGTAGGAGCCATTCCTGATGCCCCCATCCTTGGGGTCCCGGTAAGATCCCGGTGGCACCTGACCCCAGCAGGATCGTGGGACACGGCCCCGGTGCCCGATGCCCGGTGTCGTTGCCCGGTGCCGGTGCAGCCGGGCCCGGGGCGGCGGCGGGTGCGCGCGCGGGGGCGCGGCGGCTGCA
>WYDI02012340.1:0-15454 GCA_009867235.2 Psittacus erithacus
GATATATATAAAACATTGTGTCAGGGATTTTATGACAGCAAGGTGGGAGAGCTGGGAATGTCAATTTGTGATACAAGGCTTGGGGTGCTGGGTTTGCTCCTATTGTCAAAAGGGATGGAAGGAACAGAGTTGTGACCACCGCTTCTGAACTCACATTACCCAGTACATACTACATGATTCTAATGCCTCAGGCACCTTCTATATTCTGAAACATGAAGAAAAGAAGTGCCATAGCACCACTCTCTTCTCAGCATGTCATTTGGCTTTGGAAAGTGTTCTTTTGTTTGCTTTTCACTTCTCAAATCTTCTTTGCATACTGTTCATGGCAGAAAACAAGAGAGTGCTTTCAGTGGTATAGAAAAATCTCCAAGATCCCCAGTGAGAGGGTATAACTCATACGCTCCTGTCATAATGACTGAAAAAGTAGGGACATAAAGGATTTTCTCTTGCAGAACAGATCTAGCAGTGTGTGCCAGACTTACAGCTTTGGGGTTTTAATTCCATTTTCTTTACAAAAGGGAATGTACAAAAGTGAACATGGGCCATTTCCTAGGATGTCATGAGCAGTCTCACTAAATAGTTCCCTTGCAATATGGGAATCTAGAACATGATTTATCTCCTCAATTCTTTCATCCTTCCTGTGGTGTACTTCAATTTTGTGGCTTTTTATCCTTCAAATAAAAATCAAAATCTGGAGTTTATATTGAGAAATTGAAGGGTATTTTGTGATTTACAATACAGCACATACGCCTGATTCAGAAACCCTATATTTTCCCTTGCAATGTCACATTGCTATAGAACTCCTAAACTATAAAATTCCTGCTAAAAACACAGTTTTATAATTTTTCAAGATACCACTGGAACCCAGGCAGCTAAATCCAAGACTCCGTTGAGAACTTCAGGCAACAGTCTAACATTTACTTACAATTCTATCTTCCACTAAGAAATCTAGTATAATGCATCTGGTATGATTTGGTACAAGCAGCAGTTCAAGTAATGTCCCACTGCCCTTTAACATACACTAATAATTCTAATAGTAGATACATAGCACGCAACTTAATACTACATAATCACTGTGCAAGCTAGAACACAAACTGGGAACACAGTGCTGAAGAATCAGAATTAAAATACTAACCGAGTGAAATGACTTTGAAACCACATGGAAACATCTTTGCTTGACAGGACATCTCATCCGCACCCCCGCCGAGCAGAGCAGTCAAATCATTGCTTATTTCTCAACTAACTTGAAAAAGTGATTTCTTTTGGTTGCTGTCAGTGAAATTGCTTTTCACTGCCTGTGAGGGTTTCACATAAGCCTCTATAGAACCACCATTCAAGTTCTACCTGAAAAACAGGGTTTGTCCTAATTGCCGTGCTCTCATACACTGGCTCTTAATATTCAATGCAGTTTCTGCAATTCCCTTCCGAACAAAAAGATCATTATGATAGCAGCTCACATTTCAGATAATCAATACATGCAACTTTTCAGCATTTGAGTGACAGAATACCAACTGGCTAATAACCTTTTCTTCTTTTCCTCTTTTTCTCTGCTTTTGGTTGTCAGGCAATCTCCATAAAAAGCAGTTAACCACCAAGCCCCATCATGAGCAACAGAATGAATGAAGCCCAGTTTCCTATAAACCTGTGCCTCATGCTTGGTCTACAGCAAGGACTCTGATGTTTAAAAGAAGGTGAGCGCAAAAAAAGTCTCTTCTTCATTGGGAACATAAATGCAATCTCTCCCTTTCTTTCTCTCCTTCTATGGCTTATTTTCGTAGATCATGTAGGTACCTCAAGGCTTTGGAGGACCTCTGCTCCTCTGTGAAACTGCTAAAATTCAGTTCCAAGTTCAACAGCTATTAAGGGGTAGTTTCCAGTTTCTCCAGAGACTATGCCACAAAGGCGGCAATGGCTTCATATACCAGTGAAGCATGGTATTTAAAACTGCAAAGATTAGCGTAGACACTATGCATTAAAAACCCTACACATCTACACTTGCAAGCAGAAAATCAAAATATTCTACTATGAGCTCCAAGTTAGGCACAGGAAGGTTGTAGGAAGCACTTTGAAAATGCTGAAGTAATCCAAAACTCCACTATATATTTTCAATTCCTTTAAGTGCTGAGATGACTGATCTGCAGGCATTTGAGACACGACTCTATATTATCCTAATACCAATTATAATCAGTGTTTTCCTCAGCGAGTAATTTTAAATGAAATTAATGATTTAAAAAAAGGAAAGAAGTTACAGCTGGCAGTTCAGTAGAAGTCCAGAGCACAAGCATAAAGTAGACATTCCTGGTGAAAAGTTCATTCCATTGGAAGTAAGAGATTGACATTAAATAAGTATTTGACATATTATTTGATTATTCTTTTCAGAGTTATGTTTCTTTGCGCCAGAAACGTATAAAAATTAAGTTAATTTTCTTAGGTTGGAAAATGGAAGTGCTACCAGCAAGTACGTAACCAGAGAAATTCAGCTACAATGACAACCTTACCAAGTTGATATTAAACCAGATTTAGGACATTTATTGCTGTAATAGGTAAGCATCCTTCAGCATTACACAATGGTCTCCGCTATTTTTTTTAAGAATGGGAAATTAGTCCTCATGAATATAAAACTTTTATTTACTTTCTGATGTCTGTCTGACACTTGCTTAAGAATCCTTGATCTTTCTCTAAAAGGACACTCGCCATTAACGTGAGTTGAAATGTTGAGATAAACCCCCACCTCCTAAGAAAAACGCATTGCGACAAGCAAGACTTTCAGAAAGGACTAAAACTGAACAAATAATATTGGGCAAAGGGAAACCACAACAAAAAGACAAAACCATCAGAGACATTTGTACCTTTACACAAGAACACAAAAGATCTACAATCTTCTGACAGTTTTGTGCTTGTCACCTATATTAACTGAAAACAGAATTCATGCTAAGTATAAAACATCTTGCGTAACTTTATACCATAGCAACATAACAGGCCAAGAATGAAAGCCTAAGGTGTGGGAATATTCACCACTTATCTAGGTAACATTCGTATTTGGGTGGGGGGAAGTTTGTTGGTTTGATTTTTGTTGTTTGATTAGGGTTTTTTCTTAAGAAGATATTAAGCTAAAAATCTTTCAGTATGCTAATAGGAAACTTTATAATAATTAAACATATATATATATGTGTCAGTCTAACACTTCCTATCGCACACTATCAAATATTTCCATCATGTTGAAGCACATATTTGGGAAACAGGTTGCAGGATTTAAGATGAGATGAATAACTTTGATGCTTCCTTTTTTATAGTAGTCAGATCTTCTGTTGACTTTTTTACTATAACATTAAATATGTCCAAATTCAGATCAGAAAGAGAATCAAGCTTTCACATATGTTGAATATGATTCTAATGTATTCTACTCAACTTCCTAGCCAATACACAGAGAAAGAGAACTTTTACACTTACTTAAAAGTAAAACTGTATTCAAGGACAGACTTCTTATAAACAACAGCCAAAATTCTGAGGAGGAGTGAGGAAACCAAGCAGCCAAAATAAATTAGCACACATTTTAGAACAGCTTGAGACTAGAAATAAAATAATTCAAATCTACATGAAAAGCGGAACCTTCACACTATGTAAAAGTTTAACTAAATAGTAACAGGGTGCAAGAGCTCTGAAGCTTGCTATTAGCAAAACCTGTGTAATGACCTTATCATAGAAGAATGCAAATCCGGACCAGCTCATCAATATGAAAACACTTTTCTCACAGCATCGCCGAAGACACTAATGCAAAGTCCATAAATACCAGTCAGCTGATATCAGAGGACAGAAAATCATTCACTTTGGGAATTCAAGAAATAGAGGAAGTACCACGGAAATGTTTGGCTTTCAGAAGTCAATGAAATTACTTGCTAGTAATGGGTCTCTCCCCAGTTTCAATTTTTAGTTTTTCCTAAGTTGCAAATGAAAGAGTTCTCCCATTAAGTTACACAAGCAGTGAAACTATCATTGCCATCACATAAACCCTTCTAAGACACAGACTTTGGTACACTTTCTCCTGATAATGTTTTACTAGTCTACGATTTTACACCACGCAGTAACAACTGCTACATAAAAAAAGCTCCACCGTGACAAAAAATAAGCATATTGTGGAGAAGGTAAGTTTGAAAGGAGGCTAAACTAGTATAAAATTACACCCAGCAATATTCACTTTAGGATTCACCTGGTACCACCACTGTGGTGTTCTTCATATTCTGTTCAGTTATCCACTGAAGTCTTCACTTGTGTGGCAGCAGGCAAAACACACCTGACTGCACACCATTCAGGAGACCCTGCTTGTAGCCTCAACCTAAAAGTTGGGTTTTCTTCATAACTCAGCAGTTTCAGAATTACAGTGAAGATAATCTTAATTTCTCACCTGATGAGAACTCAAGTGAAATGAGAAACTCGTTAACTGTATCCAGACACTAAAATAGGCCAACAAACCCCAAGATACAGCATTTTTCCATACAATGCATAGCTCCAAATTATCCAAAACAACCAGATCTAATGGAAGTTTCTTGTGTAACCGTCAGCCTGTTTTGTTTCTTCGCATTTTTTATTTCACTTCAGGAAAAGTCAAAACAGTGAAACTGTATTTTTCCAAAAAATGATGAATAGGGAATTTTTGATTTTTTTTAATTGTTTTTATTTTTTAAGAAAAGCAAGCCCACCCTTATCCTCCCCATAACAACATGCATTTTCTGTCACATAAACTGACAGAGGGCTGGTAAGAAACCATGTTCCATGGTGTGACCATAGAACCACAGCCTGATCAGAAAGATAAGACCAGACTTGGAAGAGGTTGTGAAGGACAAGAACCTCCTCTCTCTTCCTACTACAGCTGCATCATCCGCTGCTACCTACAGCATAATACATACTGTGAAAGTAATCTGAATATCTTTCAAAGTAATTAAACTGCATTGCACCAAGACACAACAAATACATACATAATTTAACACAAACCTTGACCCTCTCTCAAAACAAAACCACCAGAAGCGCTGATGCACTAATAGCGCTAAGGTTTTAAACAGCTTTCATCTGGGAAGTAAAATAACACAAATACTACAATAAATAGGATCAAAAGCATAAGTGCAACTATGCTATAGGTACTAAGCACACAGAGACACACTATATTTGCGAAAGCAAGAGCACACACCTTATCGTGGGAGTACTAGGCTAATAATTAAACCGAACTGCAGAAAGATAAAGCCCTCGTTTTCTCCATCTCTAATTGCTAGACAGCTGATTATCTCAACATCAAACTTGTAAGGTCAGCTGATTCTCACCCTTCTGCAAGCAAAATCCTCTAAAATCACAGTGAGGTAAAAAGATCACTACAATGAGGAAAACATCTGACTTTCTAACAGACATCTGAATCCAGCATTCAAATGCCCATGCAGAGCTTGGGCAAGCAAAACGTTTACAGCTTTATTTTTTCTCTAGGCTGCATGTCTCCTTGAGAAACAGATTTCACTCTTAGTTATCCCACAGGTTAAACAGATTTGCTGGGAAGTTCTCAATACGACAGTCTCCGTGGTTGAAATCTGTACCGAATGACCACTCACATGTGAGCACCTTTCATCCACAAGCATTGTACAAACTAGGAAAGATTCAGCCTTTTAGTGTAGCTGCTTCAGAGATGGAAATAAGCAGCTGCTTAGTACAATGCATACTTCAGCAAGCAGAACTTTATGCATAAAGGAATTCATCCAAGGCTGTGGATATGGTAATCTGGTGAAAAAATGTGTATTCAGTATTCAAAATTAGAAATCATTTCCCATGTTAGACATTATATTTTCAGCTAAATGGCTCATAACAATAAGCTCCTGTTAATATTTCATATAAATAAAAAGCATCAGGTCCTCCAGCATTATCCTCTGCTTCACCTAAAGCTCTACCTCTGGATGTAGCATGATAAATACTGATGGCAAACCTTTACAAAGAAATGATCATGTCAGTCAGTCAAGAATGGAAAGAAGCCAGTTCTCCAAACTATCTGCTGGTTAGGTAAATCTGAAGATACTCCTAGCTCACATTTATGCCTCTGTTTCCCAGCGAGTAGAACAGGAACAAATTAGTAGTGGGAAGATATATTTGTCACTATTTTAGTTATTACTTGGATTCTAACAGAGAGTGGATCATGCCTTTATAGAAAACATCAAAAATATTAGCAAACGGTTTCAGAAGCAGCAGCAAGCAGGAATTTTAAGCAGGAAACCATTACTTAAATAAGAAAACATCATTGCAATAGAGAGTGAGACATTTGTGGCACAGGGACACTTAAAAATTCATATTTGAAAAGCCTCTGCAATTTGCTGCTTTGGATTTGCCATCAAAACACACAAACACAAAAGTCTTTACATCAAAATGCACAAAACAGGTGCGGAATAAAGCATTTCTTTGGTACAGTCAATCTTTCAAAACAATGCATTTTTATACAATGGCATTTCCTACAGAAATCCCAAACCACCCCATGTTCTCCTATTGTCATTAACCCAATACTGAATGTACAGTGAAATTCAGTAGTGCTGTGCTGAATGTAACTGTAAAAAGCACCAGCTGGCTGTATTAGAAATGGCATTCTTCCAGGTCTCAAATGTCTTATTTATATACAATGGAATCCTGCCAGCTGTTTAATATTTAGAGCTAATAAATATAATTGGCAGCACTACTGCACAAGGACAAGTAACACAAATACATCTAAAACTAGTTCTCAACAGAAAACCTGGTTTGTTCTTAGATGATTAAACCAAAGATGGATGTAGAGTTCCGAGCAAATTTTACATTGCTTTTCTTTTTAATCCAAACAATATTTGCTTCCTTCCTAAGTGCAAAACCGAACAGAAAAAAAAATATTTAATAATAAATACCAGGCATCTTTATGGCAGCTGCTCTGAGACCAATGGAGCCTTCAACCAGTGTTTTCACAGACCATGAATAAAGAGAAATTGACAAGTACAGTGTGCTGAAGTAGGAAGATGGGACATAGCACAAGCTTCCCGGGTGGTGAGAAGCTCATTATTCATTCCATAGTAAGTGTTGGATCACTCCAATTAACAGTCAGACAGGACCAGCCATCCAGAAATTGATACTTATTCCCACGAGCAACTCCTCTATGCACGTGCAGGACAACTTTACTCCTCACAAGCAGACTAACTAGTGTTGAATGGAAGGTGAATACAATACAGTGAACGCAAACACAACAGAGCTGGCCTATAGACATACTCTACAATTCATGTTCATTTCCAGCTTTCTGTCACACTTGATGTTGGCAAGACCACTGCACGGTTGCCAAAGTAACTGTACAGCAGATTACTGCTGAATGTAGTAATCTTCCACCAACTGAAGAGGGTCTGCAAATCCAAAAAGTTGGACCCCTATACAGGCAGCTTCACAGATTCTGAGAAAAGCTATAGGATCTGTATCTTCCAACATGATAACCGCTTTTAAGATCACAACACTGGAAGTAATGCTGCACAGCAGACAGTGAAAGGCAAGGGCTGTGACTCCTTCCCTTCTAGAAGACCCTGATTCTGGTGAAACTTTCTTCAACTCCTTGGCACAACCTAGATGGAGAGCTCATCTAGAAATGGGAAAGTTTAATTTGTGTAAAACACAGTTAATGCTACATAACTTCCTATAAGAGACCAATTTAATTTGAAAACTCAAAAGTCCATGACAGATGGAGCCCACAGTCAATTCCATAAAAGGCTGCTCAGTGTAATTACTGTCATTTAGAGATATTTAGGTTGCTTTGGTTTTAGCTTGTTCAGACGCTAATGCTCTTTTTTTGATATTCTTCAGCTAAACACAGTTCCACACTCTTACATCTTCATGCTCCCATCTTAAGCATCATTCTTCATAACAACCTGAAGCGTCATTCTTTTTGCTCATCATTTCACTACTTCATAGAACACTACATTCTTCAGTATAGTTATTTCAACTACAGAGTTCACCATCATGACTACTAGTAAAAAATCATTAAATAGGTATATGCTAATGTCAGTCACTAACTGCCAGTTCTTCAGCTTCAACTCAGCTGATGCAAGTAGTTACGGCTTCCCATTGCTCAGATGCTACCTTTCACACATACCTTCAGTGTCCAGACTCGCCTCTCCTATATCCCTGACATGTATTTCCGCTGAGGCAATGACCAGAGCCTACACTGCCTCCCTTGTTGTATACTAAAAGCTTTCTCTTCCAACCTCTTTATTCAGGTGCTGCATAAGGCTTGTATTCACAACCAGTGACCTTACCCACACAGAATGGCTTTCAGTCTGGTACAAAAAAGGTCCCACATAAGGACTAACACAGAACTTACCTCCCTACACCAGCTCAGAATCGACTAACTGAAGCTGTGACAATAGGTTAATAAAGGTCAATTAGCAGCTTTGCTGTGAACAAAGTAGGTGAAGTAATTAATACTATGATCTTCCTAAAAGACATCAATAAACCCCAGCATTTTTCCTCCTAACATTGCTTTTTCATTCCTGTATAAGGCAACACACCCACTCTTTTCTTAAAAGATACAACATCTGAAATCCTGTCTCTGCCATAACACCTCCCCTTTAAAGAGGATGAGCCAGAAATAGTTAGGAGATGCACCTGAAAAGCATATATTGTTCCTTATAATCCCTTGGTTGGGAAGTACAGCAAAAATGGCAACAAATAGAAATAGTACAGGCATTACTTTTTAAACTCTCTATAGGGTATTGAAAATTAAGCACATGGTGAAAACAGAGAACAGTTATTATGCTTAAAAGGCTAAGTTAAAAATACCTCTAAAGAGGTTATTATTATTTTGTCAACTACTGGGTCAAAAGCATAATTGTAATTATTATATTTTTACTGTAATTCCATGGAAATTAATTTTCTTGCCATGCAAACAGGAAAAGTTAGTTCTAGGCACATATTTCCATAGTTATTTTAATTAAAAACCATGTTTAATACAAGAACTCATAGCTTGACATTTCATATTTTCTGAAGATAAATTCGCGTCAGCTCAACAAGAAGAAAGTAATTAGACTGGGAATTCTGGAGACAGTCCAGATATCTTCTCAACCTCTGGCTAAGATGCTCTTAATTTCTCAAGGCTCTGAAACATTATTAAACAATTACTTTTCATACGTCAAACTAGGGATGAAAGAGGAACTCATGCCTAATTTAATATGAGATAAACAAACAGAAGTAACTCAACCAGGACTTTAACCAAAGACTCTTGAGGAACAATGGCATTAGCTAAGCTTCACAGTTCTTTACTGTAGCAGTAAGTTAGAGATACACCATTTTCTAACTCTCTGCTCATTATTTGACAAACTGTACACATTGGAAGACCCCCCCCCCCCAAAATGTAAGCATGCCACAGAAATATCTGATTTTATATGTAGGGAGGTGGGAAATAAAAAGTAGCCATTGGTTAGCCTTCAGTTTTGGTCTTGAGTAAACGTAAGATCATTAGATAAAACAGCTCACCAAAAGAAACCTCAAAAACAAAACAAAAACAAAACCCACAACTTGGGAAAAAAATCTGTTGCTCACACATTACCTGCACCTTGCACACGCCGACGAGTCGCCAAATGTCTCCTGTCAATGGGATACATGCAATACTGGAAGTACTGTCATATATTACAGAAGCCTTAGAAGGAAGCTCGAATTCAAATCTCATTATACAGGTCTATTCGTACACTTGCTATGTGGGAGGTTGACAGACATTAGCAGGAACACAAATTCCGGACCTACAACCTTACACAAACAAAATTCCTCCCTAAGGCTCTATGCAAATATGAAGCTTACATTTTGTGCTTACTATGGTACAATAGAGCATATGCTTCAAAAGATACACAACATTAATTGTCATAACTATCAATACCTTAGTGTAAAGATTAAACATAGTTCAGGGAACTACCGTAAAGTTAAACAATGCTCATTAGCTGTAATGTTGAAAATATTTATATAGCTTATTTACATTTACTCAAGCTTGATTTCTTTGTCGTAACCAGCTTGGATATAAACATGCTCAATAGTACAGCACTGCAGATTTTGTAGTCAAACATACAAAATTGCCTCACTTCTAGGTCCTGTTAAAAAAAGTTAACCTTGCACTGCCCTCAGTAAGACACTGATTACACACTATGAAAAGCTCAAAATGAAAACAAATGCACAGGAGAGAGGGGTTTTCTTTTCCACAAACCACAGTACTAAACATAAATGAAAGCCCTGCTGGGAATATGTATCGATAAATGTGGGTGTGTTTGACTTGGTTCTCTGCATGGAGAGCAGAGGGGGAATCAGACAACGATTGCACCATTTTATTTATTTTACTGAATTGCGGCTCCATTGGTTAAAGTTGATGTAAAACCAGAATACAATGAGACCCTCTATTTGCCAACAAGGTAGCCCTGCAGTAGGAACCATATGGTTTTCCATATTGTCCTGACAACGACCTCAGCATTAACGGGTGAATCACAATTCAAAGGACGAGACAACCTAACCTTCGCACTATCTCATCCCCTTGGGCTTTTCCTGCCCAAAGGTCAGGAACTGCGTCCAATTATTTATGCTTCTGATAAAGAAGACTCAATCTCAGGACAGAGATAAGACCGTCACAGACTTTCTATGTAAGTGTTTGAAGTCCCATAAACCAAAAGATAAAAATTACATTTGAATATACTTGATTAGGGAAGTTACCATATGTAGGTAACTGTCTTTCAGATCTTAGTTACTTGCTTCCTAGTGTCCACCTCAGCGTGCTGCGAGAGTGAAATTCAAAGCCCCCACGTCTCTAACAAAGAGCCCAAGCTGTTAAGAATCTGCACCATTACTGGAAGCAGAGCTCTCTCCTACAAGATGGATGGGACCTAGTCAGAAACCTGTCACATGAAAACACTTGGAATGTGCTTCAAGCCACAGGAAACAGGAGAAAAAAGAAAAATCAGTATCACTCCTGATTTATAACCCATGAAATGCAGCTAGTAATACAGATTTACTGATACGCAATGAAGTTCAAAAGTGCATTTCATAGTTGTTTCATATCCACATGTCCCAGAGCCAACATCCTAATTGGCAATGTTTTGGGAAATGAGAACTACAGCTTGAATTCCATATGCCACTTACAGCTTACAATAGCAGAAAATGAGACGGAGAACACAGGAAGCCGATAACCGTAACACATGGAATTCCATTTTTGAAACAATAATGAAAACAATTTTTACTGATGAACCTCTGTGATGCAATAGTCAAAACCAAATGAGTTGGGGGGGGTAAATATACACATTATCTTTGATGACACCAGTCCCATTATTTCACATACCAAAATTACAAGTGCTAATAGTTCTGTCCTGAAAATAGTAATGTACTCCACATAACAGCCCCAAAACACATTATCAGATTGTTTCTTTTCATTTTGTCAGGAATGAAACCTATTAAAAAAAGCAGGATTCATAACTAAAAACCCCCTATGACATATCTGCACAGCACAGCAGTTTTACAATTTAGACATTAAACATTCTGGAATATTCTGGTCTGCTAATTTTAAACACAATATTATCTCAGACTAAATTAAAGACTGTGTTTACTGTAAGTACACTGCACATATTCCATTCCATAAACAAGAATACTTCCAAGGGGAAAAAAATTCTGTTGCCATTATTGATAAATCAGCAATTATTTACTTAAATTGAATATTAACAGTGAAAATACTGAAAAATCACTGCACTTTATGCAGAGATTTTGGAAAGAATATAATAATATGTACATGTCTTAAAACACATTGGTTAGACTGAGAAGTATTGCCAACTATAATTGTGTGGACAGAGCTCCCAAGTAGCTAAAAATAATACAAGAACTTCTTTGAAATAATGGGACATCATTTGTCATTACAAAGTCTAAACTATATACCTCATGTATGCCTACTTTGTACTGTAATTTCTCTTTTATTAAAGCATTTTTCACCCTATGAAAACTCAGTTTCTCACAAAAAACGCTGCACTGACAAGAAAAGGCAAAAGCCTTCTGCTCTGAAAAAGAGTGATGAGAGTAAAAGCAACTTTTGTTATGATTTAGACAACTTTCCTCTATGCAGGTTCTTGAATTCAAGTATAAAACTGCAATTTTGTTCTTGAGGGCTATTTCTTCCTTTTCTTTTTGCACTAGCAGGCAGATCGTACTTAGAAAAAAGACCAAAGCTTAGCCTCTTGGTTTACTCTTGCTGCTGCCGTTCATAGGTTACATACTGGTTTCAGCAATGGTTTTAGTGTATTTCCTAAAGGTTAGTGTGAAGATGAGGGGGGAAAAACAAGACAAGCGAGCAAACCAGCTTCCTAGGAAGATGTTTGATGAAGGTTTTGTGATCTTAGCAAAGAAAGAAACAAACATCGGCAAGCAATGCATGCCATTAACCACAAAGAAAGTCTCGTGAGCCTCCCGCAGCTGAAATTTGTTGACACAAGGCATTCAAATGATATTTATGAATGATCCCAGTTTGAACAAACTTTTTTATAGATGAAACATAAATGCACAGAGCATATTATAAATTGTTTGTACTGCTCTATCTCAAAAGGCAAGGATACATTTTCCAAGCAGAAAGAAAAGAAAAATACAGATTTTAGGGAAATTAAAAGAAAAAAAAAAAGTTAAAAGTCTTAGAAACCTAAGGGGGAGAAGAGAAATGGGGACAAAGGGAAGACAGGCTGACAAGACTAGGCCACAGAGAGAATGCCACTAAGTGACAAGAAATGAGGAAAGAAGAACGCGGCTGCAATCAGAAAAAGGAAAAGGATAAACAATTACATAAAATCCAATGCACAAGCAGGTATGGTTCAGAAACTGTTATGAGCAAAGGAGTTGAGGAAAGAGAGCTGTAATTCAATCATGTGAGAGACTGAGACAGAGACAAAAAATGAAAGCTGGGAAAAAAGCAGGCGTTGTAAACCTAAAGGTGGTAGTTTGTACAGAAATTATTGCCAGCCGCTTGGGAGTGTAGGGAAGAAGCAGACACCCAGGTCTGCATGGGCAAGCAGACACAATGAAGGTGAAAAGGAGACAGGAGCAAATTCATGCAGCTTTCCAAAAGCTAGGAAGGCAATTCCTAATTGAATCAGAAGGCTGTGAAGGTGACAGAATATGGAAGCAATACACTCATGTTCTTCGGAGCCAAGCTGTAGTCTGACTACAGCAAACTGGATACCTCCACATGGAGAGGATGGCAATTTAGCAAAGAGTGGCAATTTTGCAGTATTCAAGGTGGGACATTTTGGACATGGTTTTCAAGACTGTCTACCACAATGTAGGCATAATTTAAACTTACTTACTGCTGAGACACTGCCCTTCAGAAATAACCGCTGCCTACTGCAACACTAAGCTTAAATTGGAAACCAACCTATCAAAAAAACTACAAAACCCAACCAAAACATACCTTGCCAAAATATACTCTATCTGATGTTTTCTCCTTGTGAAGAGTATAGAAGCGTGTGTGTGACCTCAAACCACCACAAGGAAAACTGACTGAATTTGTGCATAAAGTGAAGTCATGGCTCTACATCAGCTTAACTGCTGATTCTGCTCCGCTCTACTCCTACCTTCTCTTCTACTTCCTGCATTCGTGTTTAAGTGACAGTGCAGGGAGCTGGTACTGGGAAAAACCCATCTGAAGGTCAAGCGGGCAAAAACACACCAAAACCAGACCAAAAGAAGAAAAACCAAAAAACCCACTAAGCCCTAAATAAGTCACAAGAGCAGCTACTCTGTGATCAATGGTCACAAAGTGTTAATACCAGTTCCAAGGCTGTGGCACTAACAGAGGCATGGAGAATAGGGAAGACCAGGGGAACAACATGCTCATAAGTGATCACTGGGAAGGTGATCAAACAACTAACCCAGGGAACCATTTCCAGGCACAAAAGGACAAGGAAATCATCAGGAAGAGTCAGCATGGCTTCAGCAAGAGGAAGTCATGCTTGACCCACTTGATAAATTTCTATGATGAAACGACTGGCCTAGTAGATGAGCAGAGAGCAATGGATATTGTCCACCTAGACTTCAGGAAAGCTTTAGACACTTTTTGCATAACACACTCATAGAGTAGCTGACAAAGTATAAGCTAAATTAACAGGCAGTGAGGTGGACTGAAACTGCCTGATCACCCAAACTCAGAAGGTTGCGATCAGTGGCACAAAATCCAGCTAGAAGCCAGTAACTAGCAGTGTGCCCCAAGCATCAACAATGAGTCCAATCCTGTTCAACATCTTCATTAATGATCTGAGGATACCCTCAGCAAATCTGCTGATGAGATTTAACTGGGAGGAATGGCTAATATGCCATTGAAGGTTGCGCTGCCACGCAGGAGGACCTCAACAAGCTGGAGATACAGTCTGACAAGAACCTCATGAAGTTCAGTAAAGGAAAGTGCAAAGTCCTGCAGCTGGGGAGGAACAACATACTTGGAACTTCTACTTTGCAAAACTGGAATCCCCTGCACATAAGCACATTATTAGCCGACCGTGACCCAAACATAAGCAGCTAACTTTGGTAAAAAGACATCTCGATCCACATGCTTACTTTCTAGGTTACTTCCCCTTCTACACTGCCACCACTCTATACATTGCAGCAAAGAGTTTATAACAGATCCAGTACTGCTGGTTTCCTGCATAATTTACAGAGCGACCCCATTCTGATTCTCAGAAGAGCATCCTGTGTCTGGCACAAACCACTTGACCGTGAAAGTCAAGTCTGTCTCAGCAATAGCAGCGGCAAGCACAGCACAAACCTCAGTAAAACAGTACAGTTTGCAGGTAACATAAGGTTAGACTGGTAACTTGGTAACTGCACTTTATCTGCATGCATACAGGTCAGGTCACAAAGTTTCTGCTTTAAATTATGATGAGAGAACTGTGATCTAAATCAAGGATGAGCAACAAGAGTCCGTACAGAATACCTGAGCAAGGTCTTTTCTTCTCACATAAAAGCGCTTCCACAGACACCTTCTTCTGTGATCCCTCAGACCCAATCAACAACATTTTCAATTCCACAAGCCTGTACCCTAAGGGCTCATCTCCTTCATCAGCAGGAAAGGTATTTTCACTTCATAATAGAACCACAATTTCTGTTAACTCTTTCCAGGCTGTACTTGGCAGTCATTCAATCAAACAGTCCTAATTTAGCCATGACAGATATTCTGGGGTGACTGCACTCATGTGATCCAAGTTGGGAAGAAGGGAATGAGATTTCATTTAAGTTCTCATTCATGACTCTAAAGAAGAGTATAAGCAAGCATGTCCAGCTGTTCTCCTTATTGAGACAGTTTAGCCTTTAACAAATTTCTGTGGCTGTCGGCATACACAGGGTAACTAAGAGATGTGAGAACCTTTGGGTTTTGAGGATTTTTTAGAAAGACAAGATCAAAAATCTTTTACAAATAGAAAGAGGCATTCTC
>WYDI02012340.1:15554-88623 GCA_009867235.2 Psittacus erithacus
GTGAGAACCTTTGGGTTT
The DNA here is from genome assembly GCA_009867235.2 of Psittacus erithacus. NCBI lineage: Eukaryota > Metazoa > Chordata > Aves > Psittaciformes > Psittacidae > Psittacus > Psittacus erithacus. The sequence continues at coordinate 15,573 of WYDI02012340.1, forward strand.
TGAGGATTTTTTAGAAAGACAAGATCAAAAATCTTTTACAAATAGAAAGAGGCATTCTCTGCATAACACTAGAGGAAAGAAACACAAATCACTTCTGCGGGTTGGGAAACTCATGTCATCAACAGTACACGCAACCAACTGCTTCGGTGGAGAAAAGTGCAAGAGACAAAGACTGATACCAACCTGCAGTGATGGGCAGACTTCTGTTCACTCTGGGATGAGGTAGCTGAGGTCAGTACTTAAGAAATACTTAAATACTTCATTATTATATTGTTAATTTTTTTAACCGGGGGAAGAGAAAGATGATAACCGTATCAGAGTGATAGAATGCCTCTCAGTAAAACAGAGGTATGACAAGTGTGAGAAGTTGAAAAGGAGTTGGAACATAAGAACAATAGTCATGTAAGACAACTGCATGCTAACACATGCCCCATCATCACATGCTTCAATCTAAGAAGTCTGGCTCGTTGTCTCACAGGCAGCACGTGAAACAAGAATCAATACTCAACAGTCCTCAGCCCTGCAAAATCACCATTCAGAAAGCAAATAACTTAAAAAATCCTAATGAGATGGATGATATTCCTTACAGGGAAGACTAATCCCCTTCGCCACGTGAATCTGTGGAAGGCAATGCTATACCTGTGCTGAAATGATCCTTTGCCTCAAATCTTATAACACAACAGTGTATGCTACGCAGCTGTATGAAAAAAGTCTTGCTGAGTTATTGCAATACTGAAAATGTGTACTGACAGGAAAGTACTTTGCATTACCCACCTCATACCAAGCCTGGGAGAAAGAGCAGTACAGAACTAGCAGCTCAAACTGCTAACAGGAAAGCAGCCTGTGCCAGTTTTGTTCAGGCCGTCTTGTCACTACAAAAAGCCCCTTTTTTCCCATATTGCTCCTGAACCATTTGGAGGTCACTTCCCCTTTATTTCATATCTAAAAGTATAGCAGATCATGAAGAGTACTTGAAAAACTGCAGTACAGTATTTGTAGGTACTCAATCAACATTTCTTTTGGCATATAACACTTGCTCCTGTGCTTTACATCTTTTAACAACCAGAACAACAACCAACCAAATCTCCAACAATGAACAATGTAAATACCCTGGCATGAAACTATGCTAGCTAAGAATTAATTTCTACATTTTCAAAACAATCTTATTCTTTACATTGTTTTTACACAGACATATATTTAAGCTCATCAATCTGTGTCTCCAAATTACTGAAGATCCATATCAGTATTCCTGGTTTATAATCACAAAATATAGCACTAACTTAAAACCAAAGATTTAGTTAGAATTAAAATTATTTACAATGTACTAAATGACTAAAAGAGATATAATGAATATGTACAGATTGGTTCTGGAAAATGAAGAACTCTTAGTATCTATCCTACAAAGCAGGTCACAGAAAGAAAGAAAAAGGAAACTTAAATGTTCCTGACATCGAGATAATGGTACTTTTTTGTAGGAGATAAGTTCAGGAAAAACTATTTTTACTGCTACATTTATTACTTGAAAAGTGGCAGAACTAAGAAGGCACAATGCCATTGTGCAAGGTATAACAGGAATAGGTAAGAATGACTCATGTCTGGTCAGAAAAAGCTTTCAGTCTGAATAGCAGATGCTATTTCATAAATCCCATGCCCTTCTGCAATGAATTATCACAGCAAGAAGGATGTAACACATCTCAAAACAGAAGTTCATGTTTTAGAAAACTCAAGTGGACATTTCCTTAGCATTTGAATGCAAATGTTTGTACATACAAATGGACAGAGTCAGCTTTTATGCCACTATTTTCTGAACACTGAGGCTTTAGCTAAACAGATGTAACTGGATAAAGTTTGCCTAACACCATCTTTCTGCTTGTGCTACCAGCACTTACCAACCAACACTCAGCTAACAGAAAATACACATTATACCTAATTCCAGAAATCAGGTCAGAGTGAAATTTTTCACTCAGACAACTTACTGCTAAAACCAAAAACCTGATCCTGTTTGAGGACAATCAAAACTATTCACAGATTCTGGGCTGTGATTGTAATAATGGAGAAAAGTTGCAACGTACATTGTGTGAAAAGCATTGCTTGCTTTCACTTTAAATGAATAAATAAAACACATTACAAGCATTTATACAAAAAAAATTGTAACACAATGCAGGCAATAACATATAGTAGGTATTTTCTTTGCCTAACAACTTTATATCAGGCCACTCTTTCACTACTTCATTTATTTTCCACTGAAGAACTGGTTTCTTTAGCAGTAACTTCTTTGGTTTTCTGTTATCTTTGCTTGCTTTCTCCTTAGCTGCTCTTTCTCTCTAAGAACAGGAGTGTGGGGCGAGCACAACTCAGCAGCCCTCAAATGATATGAAACATTTGCCTGTTCACTCAGACAGCAAAGCCCCTTTAAGTACACTTTGCATAAACAGACCTCTAACAGCCTTGCAATTATCAGTCATTTGAATCAAGTGACCAAAGCAAAGGTTAACCTGGAGTAAAAGAAAGCATGGCAACTAATTAATATGTCAAAGTAGCATTCTGCTAAAAGAGTTAATGAAGCTTATGAAGGACACATGTGTGCCTTTTGTTGTCCAGGACTCCCTCTGCAGCATGGTGCAGCTGAGTAAGGTTAAATTGCATGTTACTTACCAGCCAGTCAGCAGGACCTGGGTGACTCTCCAGCACCCTGCCTTGGCCTTGAACTGCAAGCCAATGTGATTAGGCAGTAGTGATAGCTGAGGATGGTTAGCCCCACAATGGCTCCTAACATGGCAATGAAGACCAGCAGTACAGGATGGATGACAAGGTTTTTCTGTTGAGGTTCATATCATAAGCTATCACCAAAAAACCCACCCCAAACTACTACCAAAAAGCCCATCCACATACCACCACTCTCAATGCCTGTGCAGCTGTTGGCATGTATAAGAAGATGCTAATTACCTCTAATGCCAACTGTTCTATGATGACCATACTCAGTGCACAAACAGTGACAACTTCAGGTGCTAGCAATAAAATAGATTGATCCACTACAAAGAGAACCTTTTCACATGGTCCACCTCAGAGAAGTTCCTGATATGCACTATGCTTCCACCTGGAAAGACTAGTACACAGTCCAGTTCTGTTGCCTCAGAGAAATTATTCTTCTCTTTGTTCAGGAAATCAATACACTGTAAAATAAAAACTATCTGGTAACTTCAATTTACATGAAAATCCACACCAAAATATTAGCCTACAGCAAAACAAAACCCGTATGAAATACAGCACATAAATGTGATTTGGGAAGAGTAATTTTAGAGGTAAAGAGAAAATTACTTTTGTTTCTGTAAGTATATAAAAATCCAGTTAGTTTTAGGACCACTGAAGAGTCATTAAAGGCTAAATTAGTCACATATTTTGGCTTTTTAATCTTCCCATTTTCATTACATGTAAAATTCTACCTTTTGGGGGTTTTTTTTTTAATTACTGAAAAATTAAAACCAGTTATTTCCTCTGAACTTGGGGTTCAGTCCTTTTCTCAAGAAAGAAAATGAGGCCTATACAGCTCTAAGCCATCAGATCCTTACCCTATCACTCCTTCCACAGGAAGAACATAAAACTAAATCCAGAATTAAACACTTATTATGGTAAGTTCAAAGAAACACACAAAAAAGCCCCCAAAGCAGCATTCTGTCTCTTGTTACTCAGCATTGCAGCACTCACTCCTTTCCCTCAGAAAACATCAAACATCCTGATTAGTTCACATTTGATCATTTCCAGCAGCTGATTCTTTTTCCACGGATGTCTGCGCTTCACTGTGACACCATGAAATCGAACCTGCCAGGCTTTTACCTGCAAATACATTACTCAGGACAGCAGGCATTCCCAATGTCGCTTTTATGCTTTAATTACCAGGAGTATCAACTGTTCTTATTAATCATCAACCAAGAAATCCACATTTGCATGATTTTGACTTATTGACAGATTAAAGAGGAATATTCACCAAGACTCAGTTCTTCATGCGCACAGAACTTGACTGAGGAACACACCTACCTAGAACCCAAAATCCTCGTGTTTTGGGGTTTTTTTGCAAGCTGGGACAAACAGCAGCAGAACTGAATTGTAACAAAACCAAGCTAATAGGAACAGAACGAATCTGAATTTCTGAGAAAACAACTCCTTTTGTCAAGCAAACCACATGCTTGACAAAGATTGTTGTGCATGTAATACTGGCAGCAGTATTCGCTCCAGAAGGTGCACATACTTTCTCAAGAACACCTCCAAGAAACACATTCAAATGAAAGGCTTTTAGCCTTTTTCACAAGGTATTTGCATGCCATCCAAACTCAGCAGAAAGATTACAGTGTCTAGAGAGAGGTGACATTTTAGTAGTACAATACACTTCATGTAATTCCTGACACACATCCTACATGAACCTCATCAGGGAATCAGAAGCTGACTACCAAAAGCGATTTTACACATCTTTCAGCTCTCATCAGATCTGCATGCAAATTTGACACTTTTTGGAATGGGACAGACTTGTAACACACTTTAGAGAACTTTAGGATCCCAAATCAACAGATAAGATTCAGCTAATCACACATACTCTCTGCAAAAGGCAAAAATTAAGGCGGTTTAGTCTGGTTTCCCCAGAACACAAGGTTTAAATCATTGTATCAACCAATTTTACTCTTCCCTTCCTCATCCATACTGCTGCCATTACCTTTGGAAACTCCTGGCCAATTTCATCTAAATTTTAGAGGATTGAGTCTCAAAGGATTTCAGTGAGTTTTGTAGAAGTCAGTGGTCAGGTAAAGGACAGAAAGACAAAGCCCCTTGTGAAGGGCAAGGCTACAGCTACATCATGGCTTAACAGCTCCTTCGGGTCCACACACATAAGCATGCTTTTAAGAGCACAAGTCCAATATAAGAAGACTGCTGGTTATCCATGGGAGTTCAGGGGAAGTGAAGGAAAATGACAAGTGCAAAGTGAGAAAACCAGTGTATATAGGAATCAGCTTGAAACTCCTTAAAAGGAATGACAACGGACACAGAATAATGGCATTGCTATTAAGGACAGAAGCCACAGGACATACATGGGCAAACTAGCATTAGTATATCAAACTGGAGAAAATAAAATGGCTTTGTTCTGCTACTTGTGGAACAAGCTACTGAATTTGTCCAGATATAGTTCAGGAACACTGACAAAATGGTCTGAGCTTCATTGCGTTTAAGGCACAGCACTTTAGGAAGTACAGCTGAGTGAGCAGAAGCATCCATCACAACATGTGGCAAGGCTTTCAGGAAAGTCAAAACCTACATACTTAGTGATTATAAGCAGCTTGAACAACTTAAAGGAGCTCACAATCTAATTATCTTACTCCTTCCAGTTTGAAAACAGACATTCATCCTGTGCTCCAGTCATCATCCTTTAGAAATCACTGCACTATCAGTTAACACTTTCGCCTACCATGAAACAATACCTTTATCCCATCTCCCATGGAACATTAAGTGGCAGTGGGAAGTGGGGATGAGTCAGGATGCTGAGTTTGCCCTGTAGGTCAAAATTTCCTGACAGTGTAGAATACAAATGGTAGGCTGATTGCAGAGTTACAAATTCTTTACTAAAGGGCCTGTAATGCCTACTGATAGAAACCATCCCCACCAGATCCCCAGAAAGACAGGAATGCAGAAAATAACATCATTTCCTCTCACTCTTTGCAGAGCCACTGAAATGTCAATCAACTGTATGCTTTTTGAGACATGGAAATCTAACTGTGCTCCACTGTGCATATGCATTATGATACCACCTAATTAGGCAATTATACATCTTTTTTCTACCCCACAGGACCTGTGTGTTCCAGGAGAGTGGGAAATTGTGCTGAATAGTAAGATCTGGTCTGGATTCAGGTACTTCTGGAGAGATACAATTTACATGGTAATCAAAACTTGTACACCAACGTCTGGCCACAGGTCAAGATGCCCTTGGATTTGGTACAGTGGATGTGCAGTATGCACTTAGACAAATCTTAGGGCACCCATTCAGCAGAGAGCCCAGGCTGCAGAAAGACAGCACTTGAGTAGGTTCAGCTTCAAGTGCTGGACACACAGGAGCTCACCGGTCATGAAGAGAGGCAGGATCCACAATAAAGAGCACAGAAAAAGCTCTTAGCAGTCTGACTGCGACGGAGCCTTTGTGCAGGCATTTATTTGGCATCCTAACTGGTAGCCTCGGAACTGTGAGGAGCTTTGCTTCTGGGATCTTTGGCAGTTAAAATAATTTAAAATGGCCCATGCTAGTCAGACATTTTTTGCCTCTGAGTGTACAGGCTGAATGGTGCATATGCAACACATCAGCATTTAATACTTGGGCTCACTTCAAGTTTCTGAACCCATCAAATGAAGACTCTTAACATGCACTCATTCGCTGTTTTCTTTCCTTGGTCTCTTTCCATATCAACACCAAGCAGCAGACCCAGAGAACAAGTAAATAAACAAAAATTGTCAGTGATTTTAAGGGATTTGGACATGGCCCTGAGAGATGTTGACAAGAAAAATATCTGAACATACAAGCATACCACAGCAGAACTCCTCTTAGGAACAGGGATTTTGCTTGGATAGGCTCAAAAACTTCTTTACATCCACATCCTGCCAAAGGCATCCAAAAGACATTAGAGGTCTGTAGTGAGTGCTACCCAAACAGGGGTAAGTTTCTGGGGCGATGTTAGGATTCTCAATAGAAAAACCACTAGCAAAATATCAACTACATATCGAAACAGAAGCTGGAAGACAAACTCCAAATCCATAAACCCCAATCAAATCCAATCAAATGTATAAAACACGTGTCACCAGTTAACAAGCTGAAAAACTTAAATCCTCATTGTAAGAACTTCACCTGAAGCACCTAAAGGCAAAACTGGATAAACAGCTGAGCTCCCAACCTCGCAAACCAGTCTGAAAAATCTTTCTTTACAGCCATATTTGCCTCAGAGAACTTGACTCCCAGTATGATCATTTCAAGGTAGTGATTATAAGCCAAACTATCTCTGCATTGAGAGATTGCCAGTCGTAGCTACGTTACAGAGTCACTGACCTGAACGCTATTCTGTGACCTCTTCTTGTTTTATTCAATTTATTATGAGCAAACTCAAATGTGTTGAGTTCTTTCACTAGTCCAACAAGATAAAAATGAGCTATCCTGGGCATGCTAATTGAAATGTGTTGTTTCTCATCTTCATTAAACACTTCAACTTAAAGAGCCTCATATTCATCGGCACCTAAACCCATGTAAAGTAAATTAATTACACACATGGGAAATTGAGCACTCAAGCCAGAGAAAGCAACAAACACACCTGAAGCCTCCAGAAGCATTCTTAACCAAGTTAAAATGCATGAATCCAAACAGAATCTTTTTGTTTCTGCTGACTAATGACATACAGCTGTATTTATGCTGCTGAATATCTAAGTAAAATGTGCCTGCAACCTATGTAAGATAAGCAATGCATCTTGCTGTTGGAACATTAACTTTTGGCTTTTCTGACCTGTGTGCTCAAAACGTTCCGCCTTAATATCCCCTTCATTTTCTTTGCCCTGAATATTTGCACACACAGTGTGCAGACCTGTTTCATGTTCGCAATGCTAGAATTCCTAGCTGCACTTTGATCACGGCCCAGCGAGGGGTAATTTTCTACCTTGAACATGTCAGCCCAGGAAAAAAGAACCAACTGTTCCCAGTCTCAGAGATTTAGAAACAAAAAATCCACAGTTGCCAAAGTTATCTGCTTCTTATCAAGATCCGTGTTTGGCACCAGATGCATTTGATTCATTCATCATTGTCAGCGCGCTTGCACACTAATTATTTCAAATTGTTTCCTCAGGCAGAGGTCTAGGACAAATGCAAGCCAGCCAAAAATAGCAGTTATGAATAATTATGCATAATTTACCTCAAGGCCTGGGCCAGTCTATCACTAAAACTTTTCTCGCCACCTGTGATCCAGGCTAACTGCGGACTTCAAATTAGTTCAAGATCACTTTTTAGTCTTAATACAATGCCAACATTTAACCTTCCCATTAGCAGTTTTCTGACACTTTAAACATTTCCAATAAAATGCCAACAAGGTCCCTTCTTTGCCTTCTTTTTTAACAATGCTTTTGTATTTCACAGCCTGACAACAAGTTTGCTAGCAGGAAAAGAATCTCAGAGACGAGGTCAGCGCATGCAACCTCAGTGTAAGACTACAGCACAAGCTTCTTAGAAAAGTACAATTCCTCTTCCTCGACCTCCAAGCAAATGATGGCACTTCAAAAACTGAAGCTGTTTCAGACCCTAGAACTTTCTCTATTATCTAACTCTGCATGGAAAGAAGGACATAACTTTCGTAACACTGACATTTCAAACCACAATAAAACCAAAAATTGATTAACACTTGTTCCTGCAGATTTAGAAGTATCTGTTTAATTTTTACAGACAGCAAACTTGTTAATTCCACTGGGACCTAAAGAGATGAGTGATACAGGTATAGAATGTTTGGCAGAACTACAGCAGCAGTTCATTCATTGCAATGAAACTATTTCTTAGTTGTTCTGATTTAAGCTATTAAAATTACAGATTTAAAATGAGAATAGCTGAAAGAAAGAAAACCCACCCTGAACACTTCCAGGAGAAGAAACTTGTATCATACTGAAAACTAAGAGCATGTTCCGCTGATAGCTCCTAACCACTACTCCAGTTTGGGAGTACACTACAGACGTTTCACTTTCACAGACAACAGAAGATACATAATAGTAGCCAGAGCTGGCAATGCACAAATTACAAGCATTGCTTATTCAGGGAAAACCATCTATAAACTTCTCCATTCAGGTATGAATACACAAACATCAGGTCTCTCAGGGATGATAAATACTCCACTGTTCAATAAGCAGTGTTAAGACATGCAGGAACCAGTCCAAGCTAGGTTCTGAAGTCGCTTAAGGTAAGGATATTTTTATGCACTTTCCTGATGCAAGACAACAAAAAACACCAAAGCAGGGAAAAAATTCCCAGAAAAGGTACATCCAGTACCAAAATGTAAGATATTATTAATAACATAACACACACAGGAAAATCTGAGTTCAAGCTGTCTTCTGCATAGCTCCATAAAACATTAACTACAAATAGCTCTTCTATTAAAATCAAATATTCCTAAGATACTAGAGAGTGAGGCTTACTCGGTCAGCTCGGTTCTAAAGCTGACACACAATGGTGCATCGTCAACAGACCTTTGATAGAAGACAAAGCAACGTGTTTCAAATCGGGGCTTACTAAATTTTGCGAACAGAAGGGAAAAACCCAAGCTTGCAGGGCAACTCTTCCGAGATGCTTTGGCATCCCCGCCTCGGCTGGAAAGAGAGCTGCACATTGGATGCCTTTGCATCACATTATTTTGGGCAACTCCCGCTGAACTGTATGGGTCAAACTGCAAATTTCTAAACCACAGATAAAGTAAACTGAAAGGAATGCTAAGAATGAATATGGAAAAGGGAGGAATGTAAATGTACCTCCTCTATAGGGTATCTCTGTGGCCACCATGTAATTGAACTCTCTTGTACGTGTAGTTGATACAACTTGTTTGACACTGCAGGTATGAGGTGATTATTATCAAAACATTTCATACCAAAAAATAAATAACCTTTGGGATCTTACATATACATATTTTGCCATCTTGCCCATGTCATGGACCAATTCCTAGGATCATCCTCTATAACAAATTTCCTGTGGCTGAAAGAGATGGATGGCACTAATGTCTAATCTCAATTCTGTGTTGAGTATAGTTGCGGCTGATTTACTATTATGGAAGTCTGTTATTTACCTATATACTTACTACAAGGAGTTAGGAAGTGCTTTACAATTTGCAGAACAGGTACCTTCAGGTCCTTCAAGACTGAATTAGTGCAACCATGGCAGACTAAGTTCTGGGATTCAAGTGTCTTTTCTCCACTTTCATTTTCCAAAAGGAGAAAACAAAGGCATAAGCTCATCCTTCAGCTGGTTTCTATCACACACACACACACCCCCCTTCAAAGCAAGGCATAGGCTGCTAAATGCTCCTCAAAGCAGACTGTTTTTATAATAAGCTACTTGAAAACTTTGCCATGACTGAAGTTTTCACAACTAGAACTGACAGTATAAATACCAGTAATCACCATTTTTCTTTGCTGCCACTGTACATGACATTCACCATTGATACAGACAGACAGAAACTAGCATCTAAGTTCCACAACAGAAGAATTAGCATTGTTTTTTGAACCTGGTGGAATGCAGTTCAGAACTATCTGCATTCTAATTATTCAACCAATACAAATGAATGAAAGGGGTTTTGAAGGAACTCGCTTTATTTTCTCTTTGTGACACAGTGATTTTCAAGTGGCAAAAAGAAATAACACCCCACAATTTTCCTAAAATGAATTACAGGTTCAATTGGATCTCAAGTAGTATTTTTGTTGAAATCACATGTCTAAATCTTAATTTGGCCTAATCTTCTTTTCTACAAGCAATCACATTTTTTAATTGCAGAGTCAAAGTTATGGTGCATATTACTTGAAAATGCTTACTGAAAACATTCATGAAATTTCTTGTTATTCTCTAATTCAAGTATGCTGGGATAGAGATAACCAAGTTGTCAAAGCTCAAACTTGAAAGTTTCTTTGTTCCCTGTACAAGGAGGAATTTCTTTCAATGAAATTAAATTATTAAACAGTTATTTTCCTTTCAGGTGATAAACAGTACCTAGCATTCCTGTTCACTGTATAAATCAAAATCATTTCCCTCTTCCACTATCTCCATATCTCTGATTTACCACAGTTAAGTGTAACTTCAGCTTTGTGTACAAATTGGAGGCAAGCAATTAATGAAACTTTAATAAACTATTACTTTCAAAGACAGCTATTACTTCTGAATCACTTTACATGATTCATTGGCTTCATTCGAGCAGAGCTTCTGCAACCACTGTTAATTTGCACATTCCCATTCTTACAGTCATTTGACCTTCTCTTCACTGCTGATCATCACTTACTATGCATGGAAAAAACTTCTTGGATTCCTTCAAATTATACCTATGCTCCCATCAGTTCAAAACTAGGACAATGACCACTGAGTTTGCTTCCTACTATTAGCAACGGAAAGGGAACAGCAATGGCAGAGAACCAAAGAAAAACAGAAAGGGAAATAGCAGTTAGGGAACTATGAATTTCTGCTAAACAGAGAAAAACCTAAATGGTCATATATATAATATGCATATTATATACAATATATATCATTGTCTATTATATATATTTTATACATATTATATATATACATAATATACAGTTATTCAAAGAATAAAGAAATGCAAATCACTACTTTCATATGATTCACCAGGGTTAGACTCAAAAAGTATTCATTAAAAAAAATCCCATTATGAAACTGGAGACTGATTATCAGCAAATAATTCATAAGAGTGAGAGATATAACACAGGCTGGAAAAAAGATCTCCCAGAGGAAGCCCATTAGCTGGAATTTTAAAATTAGGCTGAATAACATATAAGAATATGTACTTCAGGGATCCAACCTGCTCATCTAGGGGATCAAAAGATGCGCTTTCAAGTGTTTTACTTTCCCAGTTTAGCTGGATTTATTTTGCTTCTTTGTGCAATGCCTGCTTAGGAGGTCTGACATGAGAAAAGTACAGAGAAGAAAGCCAAGCAGTAAGACCACCTGCATTCCTTCAAAGAACAGAGAATAAATAGCCTGAGTTAGGCGGTAACAAATAGCTTATTTCAGCACATCACCATGTTGACTACTAACCAGAACAGGAACAGCACAAGCCTTTTTCTTGCAGTTACATGCTAAAAAGTCCTGGACGCATGAAAAAGCCAGAAAACAGTCTAATACCATAAAAAGCACCTCCACAATTCTTACAGACCTATTTGCTTCTTCTGAACACAATACAGTAAGGTTTAAATAACTTAAGGAAGATTACTGAAAATGAAGATACTAATAAAATTTCCACTGATCTTACACATATTGCAGCAGTAGCTCTATGGCTACTAAGGTGGAACCATTAGTGATCAGTTCTTAGAGGAATGATTTTGATGCTTGTTTGCAGTCTCTCCTCCTGGGGTGGGAGTTCACAAGTACCCAGTTACAGCCTCAGCTGTTTTAACGCTTCTCTACCTATAGCTTATGTATTTTATGTATTCGGTAACAGCAGCAAGATGCAAAGTTCAAGGCATATCCTATACTGTTACCTTCTACAGCAGAGCTTAAATACAACAGAGTGCTGCTTGAAGTACTAGATACTCTTATGACATCTTTCAGGAATAGGTGAAATACCTCGGTTTTGACCCAAGAGCAAAAAGTGTTCTAACCTACAAGATCTCACACCGCTCCTGCGGTAGCACATTGGTTAGAATCTCCAAGGCAAGGCACAGTGTTTCCGGCTCTTTTGTACTTACCAAACACACTTCTCATAGTCATAAATCTCTGAAAGTCCAAGCCAAAAGGAAGATGAGTGGGATGAGGGGTGGCGGTGGTGGTGGAGCCTTTGTACCCGTCTCTAAAAAAGTTCCTGTTTCTGATCCACCTGTTGCTTTTCAATCTAAAGCTGTTTCTTACAGTCCTCTCAGTGCTCGCTTTTAGTCCTAGAATTACCGACAATTTCTTTTATCCTCTTTTTATTACATCCAGATATTGTTTAGGAACAAGTGAAATCTTGCCCCAAAGTTAATTAATAGGATAAACTATGCTATGAACACAACTACAACATCACCAGCACCTTAAATGGATTTCTCCCAGAAAATGTCACCAAACTAAACACATTCATTTTTTCAACTGCAATGACACCGATACCATTAAATTACTTTATCTCCACATGCCTCCATTTTTTATTCCAGACAATGCTGCTCTCAAGCAGCTTTTCTTTCATGTCTCTTCAATGCTACACCCTCAATTTATTTGTCACAAAACATCTGCTTTGAGTAAAATAATATTTATAGAAAAAAAGATAAAATCCTGTTCGTTGCATTTGCTCAAGCAGGCTATAAACAACAGGACAATGAAGTGTATCAGGTATTTATGACGAACTCTGGAACAAATTCAGGGATGCTGTGAACTATGGTGTCAGTTACACATGGTGAAATATGTCTAATTCAGGGTGAAAAAGGCTGGCCGATGCTCAGAAACAAAGAGACTATCCTCTCCCCCCTCCCTGCCCAAAGGAAAATAAAGCAACTGGACGGCTGGTTTATTTCATGACCATACAACAGCCTGCAATTCAGCTTCCTGGGAAAGCCTGGAAAACCCTCTATTCCAATTCTGCATTGCACTGCTGCCTCTATTTACCATGGCCACAGGCACAAATGTAAATACGGGCTGTCTTAGGAGAGGACTAGGGAAGTTTATCTTGGCACTTGAGAGCACTGTGCAGTAAGCGCAGAGAGCGGGAGAATACAACAGAAAGGGACAAAGCCCTGTCCATCACCCAAATGCAAAATCTGCCAGTGTTTGACCTTCAATTGTTTTGGGTTTTTTTCTCTTTTATCTGCAAGTTATTTCTCCATTCTCATTTTTTTCCACATCCATGCTGCAGTTCCTGAGTACAGTAAATATCTCTTCTTTTGGACATATAATCTCTTTTAATATCCTGCGCTCTCTTATCAGACTGCAGTCCTCCCATGTAATATATTGTCCATACATTTTTTCACATGATATAAACCTTAACAGCTATGGGTGTGATTGAAATACAACATTAGCTATTTTGCTCCTATATTCTATGGAGGTTTACATTTGTCCTTTACGCTTAAGTAAGATCCGGGTCATGCAAATTTAAGAACATTATTTTAGTCTCAAACTCCAATTCATAACAGACACAACACCATTTGAAGCCAAATACTACAATTAAAAAGCTAGCACTCCAAAAATGGGATGTGTCATTGTGACAGCTGATAAACATATCAGCCATAAACATATCGTGTGTGTGACACACAGCTCCCATGCCATAAATCAAAACTAAATTCGGCATGGGTTGCTTTTGAGGAACCAAGAGGGTTACATAACACTGTTTAAAAAACGGACAGCAATACTCGATCCTCCATAATAAAAGGCATTTATTTCTTAAAATGAAGCCACTCACCCACCAAGTGTTTAATTTTTGTTACTGTTTTTCGTCTTTTTGCTAGGATAATCCCATCAAACACTTGTGTTTTGCTGAAGTGAAACTCTGCCTTGAGTCAATTCCAGCTAAGCTTACACCTACTAAAGTCCTCTGATGTCTTCTGAATTTGGCAACTTAGTTTTCATGTTCACAGGTTGCAGGTACCACACTATTCCACGCTATGCAAACCCCCATGATAGACTGTATATAACAGACCAATGATCACAGTTTCTGACAGAACCTCAAACAACTGGCATAAGGATAGAGCTCACGCAAGAAGTTTCTGCAGCTACACATCTAATACCCTGCTAAATTGAGTTAATGATCCTAAGGAAGCATTCTTCAACAATGGTTTATTACTTACTGCCTACCTAAAGCTCTTCACTGGTACGCACTTTACTATTTACAAACACCACCACAACAAATCTTCATCTTGCAGTGTACAATGTGACAATATATATTAAAGGAAAATTAAAGACCTTCTGCTGAAAATGACATCACAAGAAACCTGAAAATTGACTCCATGAAGAAAAGCAAAAACAGTTACATGAGTTATTGCTCTTCAAATATCAAGACTATATTTTTGAGACATGCTCAATAATAGAGCAGAAATCACAAGTCAAAGTTTAAGAGCTCGGATGAAGAATCCATACTTCAATAATTTTACTTCTTGTACCATTTGTTTAATACTGCAACAACTGGCATAAACCACAGTCAGGAAACAGACAACTACTTTCTCATTAAAAATTACCTTCTCATACCCCCAAAACCCAACTTTTTTATGTGATTTCTATTGGGTTTTTTCTGCCAGCTCCTGTCTGGCATTTTCTTCCTTTCTTTTTACCAAAGAAAATCCGCTAGTGAGACATACAGCAGCTACGCAATGGACACATCCTCTCTTTATCACTAAATAACACAGATTACTAATTTCATCTTAGAAAACAGCAGTACTTCATGTTAGTGAACCACATGCCTACGCCTTCAACAAAGGTGTGCGGGGGAAGATGTTTCTCAGCTGGAAGAATAATCAAACCTGTAAAATAAGGCTGATATAAATACAGGAAAACTTCATTAAGCCATGATTCTAGCTGTTATTACACTTTCATCCACTTAGATTTAGTCATTGTCTGGGAAGAAAGTGTGATTTCATTAATACTGTAAAATAAGCAATTATTCTGGTTATATAGCGATATAACCACAGTATGTAAGAGCTGTTCCTCTGAAAGCAGCATACTAATGCTACAGTAAAAGGCAGTCAAATTGAGATTAGGCTTGCACCCAAAGAATTCCTATGAATATTTAAATCAATGAAGAAGAAAAGAATTTAACAAACCCAAACCCTAAAGCACACACACATATTCACTTCCAACACTATGATTATAGCTGCTATTGAAACTCTGCTGAAGCCCTAGAATAACTCATAGCAAATTAACTATCAGTCACAGGCCCATTCTGTTTTCATGACTTTCATACATAAATGGATTTACTTTAACACCACTGGAAGACCCAATGCTGTCAGTCCACAGAAGGGTCAGCAAAACTAGTTCCACACACCAACCTTTAGCAAGACCAGTACAAGTTACACTCACTGCATTTGGCTACTTTGATATACCAGCACATTGCTTAGCATTAGGTGTTCAGTGTAAGAAATACCAGTTGATGAAAAAGTATGCACCCTTCATGTTCTTTTAGAAGATTCTTGTTGAAACTATTTTCTATACACTTAAAAAAACCCAACCAAAACATGGACATGCTTACATGACAAAAAGACAAGATTTGCAAGGCAGACTGCAATGATAAAAACCTTTGACCTGTAAGATACTTTTGTGTTTAGTGCCATATAATCCAGATAATTCAGTACATATTTTTTAATGGAACACCATAAGCTACAACCAAGCTCACAGACTCGGGGGGTGGGATATTATTGTTGTTTTTAAGTTACTAGTAACAGCTCATTTTCCAATGGGGAATTCCTAACAGGAAAGTAGAACTAATGTGTTGGTACATACCATTGAGAACCAAAAGGTCAGCTGGTCAGCAGAAAACACTTCCTAACACTGATTTACTATCATGGAAATGATGCAAATATTCTATTTCCCTGTTACTGATTTCATCAAATTACTGAATCAGGGAGTGTGGGCTCCCTAAAGCTTACCTGCACTTCCAGAGCTGGAACTTAAAATCCCCTGGGTAGAACTGCCTTCTTCCAACTTCACAGGACAACATGCACCAGCTGCCAGTCATGGCAACCAGCAACTTGAAGAATAGCTTTTTATTTCACAGCTACACTCCTAGAACAATGGTATTTATAAGCAGCCCAGGACTATAGCTTCCGACACAAACCACCATCGCAACACAAATGAGAAACAAAACAAGCCTGTTCTCAAAGGAAATTCAACAAATTGTGAATGTGCTGGCACCTGAGCCTCCTGTTGAATCATGACACATGCTGGTGTTCCCACCCTCACAATAAAGCAAGTATTCCACAGCCGTGAGAGACCTTTCACCAACCCAGCACATGAGTCAAACAGAAAAGACACTAAGGATTAATACATACGAACAAACTCGGATGGTCTCAGATGCTTGAATCCAAAGTCCCAAATTGGGAATTGTATTAAAAATAAATAAAATTTAAAAAAAATTAAAAAGTAAAAAAAAAAGACAGAAGCTCCCATTGCAGGGTGAGGTGTTCCTGCCCATGGCAGGGGGGTTGGAACTAGATGACGTTAAGGTCCTTTCCAACCCTAACTGTTCTATGATTGCATGATTCTATCAAAGTACTGATTTCAGAAATTCAAGAGTAGAAACTTCACCTTTTTGGGGACTAGGTATAAGAAGCAGAAAAAGGGGCACGAAAGAGAGAACTTACATCTCCATGATGCAATCGATTTCATTCAGGTTATAATCCTAAAACAGTACTTTTAATGATGGAGTAAGTCATTCTCACGTGTGTATGTAACACACGTACCCAACAAAGTGAAAATCCACAGAGAATGAACTCCCACAGAACCTAAATCAGCCCCACTTTTGCAAATTCCCTGCAAAAGCAGTCTGCATGCCTGCAAATTGCACATATACTTTCCTTAAATACTCAGTTCTCATAATCCTTTGCTCCTAGCACCTTTTTCTACCTGAAGTATAAGCCACGTTGATGGAGCAAGACCATATCTCAATATTTCCAGCTGGAAATCTTTGCATGACAGCATATGCAATCTGACTCAAAATTGTCATGCTCGTAGAAGTTTGAAACCTTAATAAGGAAAGTGGAACACATAGAAAGATAAATGGACAGACAAAACCACAGTTACGTCCAGAAGAAGTCAAGCCGACATTTAAAGGCTTAACTAAGTGTGAGAACTAGACTCATTTACCAAGTTCTGTGACCTACTGCTGAGGTCAGAATTCATCTTCATACCACTAGAGTTTAGGAACACTCCTAAAGGGAGACGCTGTTTTGACAGACTTACTTTTGACAGACAAAAGATGCTACCCGTGTGGAAAAGGAAGACATGATATCTTTTAAATTAACAGAATGTTTCATGTTAATTCCCTGCATCCACAGAAAAGCTTTCTCATTCACAAAACAAGAAAGAAAATTAAAACTGTCTTAAAAAAAACCCCAAATAGCAATATTCCATAGCCAACTGGATTCAATCAATTCCTGGCTGTAGAGACTGATGTAATACGTGTTACACTGCACACGGGAGCTCTGTGTTATGTTCTGACACCCAGTCTTTTTTACAACTCTGACCATATCATCTTTTTGTCTCTGTCAGAGTCAATTTGGGCAAAGAAATTAATTTTCACAATGTATACACTTAATTAATTACTTTATTTTAGGGTTTTCTCTTCAGTGTTCCAGAAACAATCTGTAAAGCTACAGCTGAAAACACCTGATAATTAATTCATTAAACAAACTCATTATAAATTATAATTGCCAAGACTCACACAGCTCTCATACAACAAGTATGTACTGTAAGGCTATGAAATACGGATGTGTGTGTTTGTATGCCGAAAAGGCTGCATGCGGTATTATATGTATGCAACTTTGCAGTCTTCAGTTGTTCAACTACTGTGTCGGGGGCAGTCAGTGGGCACATGGCTACAAAGCCATATGTAACAATTTGTTAATTTTGGGTTTATGCAAATTCAATGTTAATTAAATTAGTCTCGGTTACTTCTAGAAGTCTTCACTTTTTTCTGTTTTTCATTGGCCCATTCTCTCTCCAATAATACATCTTTATTATTTATTTTGACCTTTTGGCATTCTTACTTTATGATCATTTTAATATTGCCATCAACCATTCCATAACCTTTACATTTGCCTAGTATATTATACACATTGCCCACACCAGCCACCAGTGATTGCTTTTTGCACTTCTATATTCATTCTATCTTCACAACAAAGGCATTTATAGCTGGTTTGAACCAATGATTTCTCTTCAGACACTTATTTCACCTCCGTCCTTTTCAGCCATAACTTTATGCCATTGAATGTCTAGCACAAAATGCAGTGCCAAAATATAACAGTTTATATTCATTTCAGTTTGTCGCATTTACAAAACACTACTCACACCTAGGATGACACAGGTGGAGGAAAACAATGAAAAAGACTACATTAACTAGTCTCTTTGTCCTGTTTAGTGCAGGAGCATCACTTGCATGAAGCTGTATTTTACTCTTTGTTATAATGCAAATCCAACACACAATTTCTGCGCCTAAAATGGGTTCACAGGTAGCTTAACAAGAACACTATGAGCCCTAGAGCTCTGCCCAAAGCAACAGACTTGCTAGGTAGGATAAAAGTGATTCTGTCTCCTGCAAAGAGTTAAGTTCAGGAAATTTACCAGGGTAACTCTTCCAGGCATCCTTTACATCATTCTACATCATTTACATCCTTCTGTTTTTCCACATAAACTTTTTCAACTACTCCACATTGTTAAAAGCATTCAAATGGGAAGGAACTATGTCAGTTACAGTAAGGATTCCGATGTCCCTTGCTAGGAAGCAGAGACCACCTAGCAGAGACTACCTGGAATGGGTTGCCTAAAGAAGCTGTGAATGCTCCATCCCTGGCAGTGTTCAAGGCTGGGCTGGATGGAGTCTTGGGTGGCATGGTTTAGTGGGAGGTGTCCCTGCCCATGGCAGAGGGGTTGGAACTGGATAATCTTAAGGTCCTTTCCAACCCTAACTATTCTATGATTCTGTGATCTTGTCATCTGGTGTATCCAAGATAAAATGGGTGCGTCATGTACAGATATTCAGAAGCAGTTGTTTACTTCCCACTCCCACCTCCAATATTTTACTCCCAGATCCCTTTCTTCCGTATTGTTAATAGCAGATATTTCAGAAGCTGGTTTTGCTAATTTTCAAATACTGTTAATGCACTTTTTTACTAGGATGCAGAATCACATTTCAGTGGAAAACACAGTGAGTATGAACATATATCCCTAAGGCACTCCCCTCAAATGCAGAATCACATGCTTGAGATTTTCTGAAGGCTTTTAATTGCTAGGAATATAAACATCAACTTTCACACATAGATGTATTTCTAAGGCTTTTTAATTCTATTCTTAAATTCTATCCACATACGTTGGCTTTATGCAGTAAAATAGAGGTGTATATCCTCTGTGTGGTCATATCTTATCACTTGACATTGCTTCTCACATACCATGCTTCAGAAGCCCTCCAAAGCCAAAGGAAACTTTCTAGAATCATATAAATCCTATGCATGTGAGAACTAAGGAAGCCTGGCTTCATGCAGATTTTTATCTGGTGCTTATATGATATTAGCTGCAGGAATGCAGAGCTTTATCTAAATGATTTTCCTGAACTGGACTTTTATAATGGCTGTCCTGCATGTAGATACCACAATGGTTAATAACTAAAGCTTGAACAACAGAAAACTAAGTCCTACTTACATGAAACATAGAAATTAAGTATGTTTGAGACCTAAGCTGCCTGGCTCCCTACAGTCAAATGGGGCTGAAATCAGAGACAGTTCTCAGAAGTTATTAGGTATGGGTGAAAAATCACAGAATTTTTATCAGGATTATTAAAACCTATTTCCTTAATGGATCAAACTAAACATGGCAGGATTCAATTCTAATGTTCTAACGTTGTAAATGGCCATTTTTTAAAATTATATATTATCATACATTTTAGTAATACCATGTACAGAAGCACGTATCTGCACATACACGTTCCAGAGATGTGCACCAACACCACAGCTGAAGAACATCCTTGCACTGGCAACACACTTTACAGGATCTTTCAGCCTTGGACAGAAGGTCACCAAATCAGTTCAAGAGCATCTGAAGTATAAGGCAATATAAATGACATTCCTTCAGAGCACACCTGGTTGACTCTGAGAACACACATGGTTAATTCAGCAGAGCACTGGAGAACACTCCTACTCTATTGCTACCTTGCAAGGGCTCCAGGAGCCTTCGGGCCTGGCACTGAACTATATCCAGCAAAATCCTCTATGGAGTTGGTAGCATCTCATTGCGGGTAACAAGAGGAAACTACTGTACCAAAGCATTCACTGGCATGAAACACGCCAGGAAGACTCGTCTGTTGGTATGATTGAGGGGAATTTAGCAGTAGAAAGGTAAGCTGAATGGAATGCTACCACTTGCAGTTTTATTTTTCTCATCCACTCACCCCCTTTTATAGTTTTATAGAACAAAAAAAAAGGAACAGGAATTATAAGCAGACTGTTTCTTGCCTGTTCCCTTGTTCTTTCCTGGATGAGTGCCTTTTGCTGAATTTGAACAGGCAAACAAACTGAAAACCCTTGTAAGGTTTTAATTCAAAATCTCTTACAGGAGAATGCAAATGGAAGATTTGAATCTCTGTATTTAAATCGTTTTTTCTAAACAAGGCATAACCAAAAAGGAAAAAAACAGCTCCCTAGTTGGTAAATGAACTTGATTTCTAAATAAAACAAATTGCAAGTGGCCGTGCCAAAACTGGTTTCATTTTGGTCACAGTGCTGCCTTTAGCTTAACTAAGTAAACCAGGTTAAACAATCCTATATCACATTTGGCCAGCGTTTGTAAACACCTCTATCATGCACCAGTTAAAATGCATATGGTTTAAAAAGGTTCGCTTCCAAACAGGTCAGAAACAGTTACATATACATTTTATATTTAACATAAAATAGGATGGCAGACATAATCCTGTAAACTTTTGTACATCAGCCATTGCAAGAGGCCAAGGGCATATCTTCAGTTCAGATGCTTCTTTGCCCCGCTGTTGAATTCTTTTTGTTTTTAAAAAGACATAACACAGATTATATATTTAATACAGATTATATTACTAATAACAAATAGTATTACCCTTTTATACCTTCTATATAGACACCCACCATTCTTCAGATAAAAGCACAACTTCCAGTCAGTAAAACTGTATTTCTTTGTTCAGTCATCAAAGCCACTACGTTGCATCCTATATAACACAAATTGCAGGCCTTTCACTTTGCATCTCTATTAATAGTGGTTTAACCAAGTTAGCTCTATGAGTTTAATGCTGCCCTCCACCTTCTAAATCAAGACACTGCACTAGTGCAGTCACATGCAACGACTTTGATTTGCAAGACGTAGTATGCCACGTATCTATTAGTTTCCCTACAATCTTAGGAATACCAACTCTCGGCGTTTACTCTGTATTTCCAGATGTTCTCCATTCTCTCAGTTTCTGCTTACATTTTATTACAAACTCTTCAGCAACTCATAAGTGGGGGAGCCCACAACCCATCTTCTGCTACAGCACAAGACAGAGCATAAAGCCTTCTCTTAAAACACTGTGTGAATTGAAGATGTGATAGTACTGACATTCAGTAAGTGGTTTGCTCCAAGATTTGGTAACTGTTTTCTGTCCATCAAATCCTATCCTCTGCGCTGTAAAGTGAATACCCCTGTTAGTCACATGAATACATTGGAGATAACTCCAGTTAATTCCCATTCTACAAGAGAATAATAATTCAGGAGTCCTACCACCCTGGCAAATCAGTCACACAGGAAAGTTTCCACCTGGGCTGCGCAGTTATTTTGTGACCTACTTCACCACTCCTGTCCTTCATCCACATAGTACTCTTCGCCCAATCTTATTAACATTCACCCCTCCGGATGTTTTCATTTTAAGAGGATGTTCAACTCTGAAAACCATTTACTTCTGAATATATGCTGCTGAATTACAGTGCCATCAGGAGAAGCACAGCTCAGCTTGCCCTCCAAACACTTTATCAGGCTAAACCACTTCTACATAAATGCTCTACGGTTCAAACATTTATTACCAGGTTTCAGAGTAAAATTAAATCACCACCATGGATACATTATGCTTATTAATAAAGTGTCATAAATATATTAGTGAAAGTTAAACAGGTAACACAAGGGTATCAAGGAACATAAATGCTCAAGTTCCAGCAGCGATGTTTGATTTGCCAGGTTACACGTCCCATAAGTTTGATGGAATGCCTTGCACGTTGTGTATCAAACTACATGGACAGGAAGAAAATTAACTTCTGAAGTTCTGGTTGGGATTTTAACTTTGCATTAACATCAAATGGAGAGTGTAAAAGCAAGACTCCTGTTAGTTTGAACTTCCGGTAAATATTTACGCAGATGGTCACAAAGGCAGACTTAGGCACAAATGTCATTGAATCCATCTCTGCAATATGAAGGAAGGAGTCAAAGTAACAGGGAAGCTAGGAGTTAACCCAACCTCTCTCCCTCCCGCAGAAGCCAAATACTCCTCAGTTCTCATCTTCAGCTGGCATTGCTTCCTTACCCTTCTTTTTTTATGCCCTATTCAACCTTGGGTAACCTGTTTGCCTTTAGAAAAGATCAAAACAAAAAAAACCCACTCAAACCCAAACGCACTCCTGCTACTGCATCTTAAATAGATCAAATATCCCCTTTGGGCAGAAAACAGGAGCTGAAGATTTTCTGCTATCATGGAAAAAGCTCTTAAGTTTGGAAAAGGCCTCGAAAACATTTAGATTCCAGACAAACATGTCTCCATGTCTCCCATGTCTTTTGGATAACAAAAATAGTGTAGGGCCAGACTTCTCATTTTTAGAGCCGTGGAGAAGAAAGCCATAGTATGCTGTTATCTTCCCTTTTCAGCAACTCCTCCAGAACCCATTTAGCTTCTACTTGTCAAAACCCTGGGTGGTAAAAGCAATGTAAAATAAAATACACTGTGGTTTGTGAACTGTTTCTATACAAAAGCACTTGATCAGTTTCACAGATGAAGCACGTTATACTCTTACTTCATCCCAGCCTTAGATTTTTTCTGTCGTTCTAGTAGAGGCTTTCCACATGTTCACCTCTCCCAGCTAAGGAAGCTAGTATGGCAATAATCGTAGCATCGTACCTAACACGACTGCTCAATACCAAGACAACTAGAGGACAAAAGCACAATATGTGAGGAAGCAGAGGCTGTTCACTCTTGCAAAAAGAAAAAGCTAAGGGGTGATTTAATAACAGACTGCAATAGCTTGAAAGGGACTTAACACAGTCAACCTCTCTTTGGTAGAAGAAGATGGTGTAAGAGAAAACAGCCACAAACTGCGCCTTGAGACATTCAGGTTAGGTATCAGGCAGAACTGTGTCCACAAGAAGACTGTGCAGAATGGAAACAGGCTGCCTGGAGAGACTCTGGTATCTCCATCTTCTGGTGCTTCCTTAACTTCATTTTCCAAAACCACTGCTGCTGACCTGATACAATGTTAGCAATAGTCTAGCAATTGGATGGACTAGATGACATCCTGGAAGCTCTTTCAAGCACCATTTTATTATTTCTCTGATAATCTACATCCCTGAAACAGACACATATTTCAGCGTTAAACTCTGAAAAAGATTCCAAGTGAAAAGTAGATTCAGATTTATGCCTTTCTGCAGCCTGACCCATAACCAACATCAGCATCATCAGCCTCTCCCATCAATCATAATGTTGGGGCAACATCAGAACTTGAAAGGAATTAATTCACCATCCTTTTTTGTCATTGTCAATGAAGTCTAAACAGGCATTCAGAATTAAAGAATTGGTGGTCAGAATCTACCTGTAATGCTCTAAGATTAACAACTGATGAAGGATACTAATCCCTACGATTCCATAGCTTTTCTATGCCAAAAGCACTATATGTGAATGTTGACATGCAATTTAGAAATTAAACTTCAGCTACTGCGAACAGTAACTGTCCCGCCAATTTAAAAGATTCGCTTTGGGTTTAGGTTTTTATTTTGTTTAAAAATAAGAACATAAAGCGATTCAATCTTTTTCCCTGGAGTCAAAGTAAAATCAATTGTCAGGCACTTGAGGAGGGATGGTGTTGACTGCCCCTACTTGTCTGAATGTAACAGCACACAAACCACATAGCAGCGCAGCACTCATCCATATGTACTTGTGCTAACAGACAACCAGCAATCATTCTGCATGTCTTAATCATCCTTTGGGGCCTCTGAAAATCCAACAGCTGGAAATGAAGTTCTAGTCTGAGAGACACCAAGGAACAGCAGTTAGGCAGCGAAAACTAACACACAGATGCAAAGACCAAATGTCACCGAGTAAAACTCACAGATTTCATCACCATATTATGTATAAGATAGTATCTATACACAGCGCAAGGAGCCCTTAACCCCAGCATATCCTTCATAGAGCTCAGCCACTGATTAAAAGCAGAACACAACTAGGAAACGTTCATTTCACCGTAACACCTTCTACTCAAAGCATACACAGACCTGAAACACCAGCTACTCGCTACGCCCTGGCGCTGGCGGCATGCCTAAAGGCCACGGAAGCCCAACCATGCTGGAGCCAAAAGGTGTCTCCCGCAGCCCACACCCCGGATGCCCGGGGGCGAGCGTCGCTGGCGGAGGCATAGCCCGGCTCGGCCCGGCCCTGCTCTGCTCGGCCCAGCGGGGGCCGCGCTGAAGGAGCAGCGCCACCTGCCGAGCCGCCCGCGCCGCTCCCGGCGTCGAGGCGAGACGGGGCGGGACGGGACGGGAGGAGCGGGGAGGCCCGGGGCGCTGGGGCGTTTCGCTCCGAGCTAGACGAGACCGCAGGGCTGCGGCTGAGGTCGCGCCTCCTCCTCGCCCTCGAATAATACCAAGACTATTACTAATAAGAGGGCAAAGCGTTGTCTGAAACACTGCCCTGCCCACCCCACACCGCGACGCAGCCCGCGGCCCCCTGGCAAGGGAGGAAACCCAGCGGAATCCCACCGCCGCCCGAGGAGCTTTGCTTGCCCACGGCGGCTCGGCTGGGCTGTGAGGGGCAGGCTTAGACGGGTCAGACGCCTCTCGGTCGGTACTCCTCCTCCTCCAATACACACGCCGGTGCTGGGATCGCAGCGCCTGCCCTTCCCCGACGGCCGTCCTCAGCCCCGGGGAAACCTGCTGCGTATTTTGCGGCGGACCCACTGCTGGCAAACGGACCTGAACCCCGCCGGGGTCATGCTGAGAAGGGCCGGCGCAGCAGTCAGCACTGCAGAGGGCCTCCGAACACTGCTTGGGCCGTTTGGTCGGTATCGGCCCGCAGGCTCGGGGAGGAAGGGACGGGGGGCTCCCGCACAGGTCTTCGCCTGGGTGTTCCCCGTCCCTCCCCGCGGGACCAAGCCCGGCATCGGCCGCAGCCCCGCCGGCGCCCCGGGCCGGGCAAGGTAAAGCGCTGAGCATTGCCGTCCGCAGGGCCGGGCGCCCGCGCACCCCCGGACACCTCCCGCCCGCCTCCTGGTCCCCGCTGCTGCTTACGATTTCGAAAGGCTAACGGGAAGGCTGGGGAGATCACTCTGGAGAAGTTAAACTGCGCGAAGTTAGGAGATTAACAGAGTCCTCGGGCTGTCTGCACAAACCTTGAGAGGCTGGGGGGAGCAAATCAAGCAACGGGGCTTGAACCTCCTGCCTAGATCCTTCTGCACCCTCGGTCTCGCTGTTTCAGCGCAGGAGCCAGCAGCTGCCAGCGCACTTTCATGCCTGCTTTCCAGTGCCTTCTAAAACAACAATTTGAATACTGCTCTAACACGGACAATCATTTCACAGTGGGTATTTTCAGATATCTGGGTAAATATATATATATATCTCTCTCCAGAATAAATTACCTACCAAAACTATTTAGACCATAAAAAATAACCCATATCCACAGCAAATCTATCAGGCGAAAACGCTTATGGGCATTTTGAACTGGAGACTGTAGTGACTTTTCTTATGGTCTTGATGTTATAAAAACCATCTTAAAATCGACTGTAGTGTGCCCCCGTGATAAATAACGTTGCATTTCATGACAGTTACCGTATTTACCCTGTTCTAGATTCTGGCTTAGGCAAATAAATTCAGCACAAAAGAAAATTAATGAAAATATAAAGCAAGCGTTTCTTTACCAAAAGAAAAAGATCTTGTGGCAGTAAGGCCATTTGAGAGAGCTTCTCACCGATGGCCTGCATTTTCATTGACAGAAACAGAAGTCTGCCCATGAGGAGAAGGATGTCGTTTCTAAGCTTTAAAAGTTAAAAAGAAAAAGTAGAAGCTGCAATTCCAACTCTAAATAAGGTCTTTATTTAATGCTTGGAATAGAATCCAAAACTTCCCCCCCCCCTTTTTTTTTGAAACCACAGAAAACCAATACCCACCTTTCAGCAATCTATTACCAGTAAGTAACATGACTGATGAGGCTAATGAAACAGAGGGGGGTGTCCTGTATTTTGCATTATAAAAAATGGTACAAGGCCATTGCACCTATTTTACATTTGGCTTTTTTGTTGTTACTTTTTATATAGAGATATAAAAAATCTCATAATTTGATTATGGCAAAATACTTGCTTCAAAAGAAAGGGGAAAAAAGGCTTTCTCCTCTCCCTAATGATGAACACAGAACAGAAATCAGCACACTCCTTACTTTAGGTCAAGTTAAAAGCTGGTTTTAAAATGTACCAAAACGCAATGCCATTATGATCATATTGCATTTTTCAAACAAATGCATTACAGACTACAGTGATCAAAACAACACATCTAAAGAATATCACAGCGCTCCACGTTTTAAAAAGGCATTTCTTTCTGGTAACAATTCATAACAAAAGACAGGCATAAATATAATCCTGAAGTAATATGCATGATGATCTCAATTATTTTTCTCTCCCCCAAATCCTTTTCCCCATCTGTTCAGTCAACTCCACCTATTTCTTTTTATTTAAACTTCCATTTTAAATGCATGCTTAATGCAAGCTGCTGAAGATAGCACACAGATGAAACAAGTCAAAGCCAGCCAAAGTACACCAGAAGTATATTCTACCCTTCGCTACTCGCATATGAAGCCAGCAAGAAAACTTTCACATTATATTCAGAAAGCAGAACTAAACAATGCTGTCATCAGTTTAACAATATTCATATAATTAAAAGAATCACCTGGCATATCTCATAGCTGTATAATGGTAAATGTAATACCTATGAGAAGGGGGAAAAATACAGTACAAACATATTTATTTTTCACCACGTGCTGGCGTCTTGTAAAAGCAGCACCCACACACTAAAGAAACCATCCTGCATTCTGATTCAAGGCTCTGAGTGTGAGTGAAGAGATTTTAGTTCAGAAGAGGCAGAAATCTTGACATGTCCCTTTCCAAGGCAAAATCATTTACTTTACAGTAACGAAAATAAATTCAAACAGTTTTATTCTAATAGGAAGAAAAAAAAAGTCTCAAAGAGAAACAGCACACGCTTGATCATAGAAAATTGAAGGTGAAGGGAAGAACTCTGAAAAGCTGTAGTAAAAGTGGCCTCTTTTCTAATGCCATCTCATTATTTTTAAGAAAGGAGAATAAAATGAAACAAATACACTTTCAAATGCACTCCAAAGCAAATATCGTAGTGAGGAGAAAAAACAGAGTATATTAGCAAAAAACATTACTTTCTCAATCAGCCAAGTAAGACGAAACAAAGTCTATGATTCACAAAACCAGAACCCCAAGTGGTTCGTTTGATTTTCAATTGCCAAAATAGTCTGCTTGCATTTCAGCTCTGACACACAAGTCGTGAAAGCAGGGTGACAGTAGGAAATATATGAAGCTGTAAGGAAAGCAGAGCTGAGGCAAAACATAGATAAATCTTGGTTTTAATGGAATGCATTGTTTTAAGAAGGACTAAGGAAATTCCAGTGCTAACGAGTAGGAAAAAGAAAGGACGTAATAGCATCTCATGCCTGTTTTCATTTTGACAAAAAAGTGCTTCATTTTTTGTTTTACAAAGATACCTTTTGGTTTCAATCCTTTGTCTTATACCAATTGTTTGATATCATTTGTTTTACTTTGAAACTCGTTTTCACAACCACTTGGTGACATACTTTAGATACAGTACCACTCAGAAGTTGACAAGTTTGATGTCTCAGACAAAAAATGAATACAGTCTCAGGTGTCAATCAGTATCAAAAGAAAAGTAAAATTAGGTTGGTTTATATTTGTTGGTCAGTTTCAAGGTTTTTTTGACATCTCAGCTGTCCCAAGATTCTTCAGTGGTGTGAAAATGAGACACACGTATAGGACGAGAAACTCTCCATGTGCCCAGCTGAAGCATGACACCAGGAAACCCAATGGCACTAAGGACCTAATGCAAAAACACTTCAGTCACAGGATACAATTAACCACAAAACACAAAGCCACAGGAAAACAAACCTCATTATTTCCACCACTCATGGAAATACTTATTAATCTTGAAAACATCTTCCATTTAAATCAGTTCATAGTGAGGTGAATGACTGGTTCTTGGATGCAGTTTGCTTGAGTACACCTTACAGGCAAAATGTGACTCTGCACAAGTTCTCCTCTACTGTCATCTTGTCACGAGGGATATCCAAAGGGTTACGTAGTCAGACTCTTCTGCAGTCACCGTGCCCATGCTATCCACAAACAAAAAGGCCAAAAAGTTTTTAAAGCGCCACACATCAGCCAGCTACGGAAACCAGAACAAATGCAGCCAGGGAGACTGCCACCACTATCGGCTGGCAGTAATACAGTCTAATGTGACAAACTACTTTCAGGCTTTTGAAATGTAAGAAAGGAGATATTTTCCTAATTTTCACTTGAGTTTTTGCATTCTAACCCAATTTTGGTTGATGGAAAAGCTCTAACAATCTCAGTCATGCACACTCCAGCTTTCCCAGCACAAACCATTACAGAAGCGGGGAATGTTATCCTTCTCTAATACTAATGAACCAGTTTCCATTACTGAGATGATCAGCTTGCCTTGTTCAAATGACCATCAGAGTGACCACTAAGGAAAAGCAAAGTAACTCACATCAGATTTTCAAAGCACTTGAGCACATACTCAGCAGCTCAAGTACGTGCCCAAAAATTTAAGGTACTGAGCCCAGACAGCTCTCAAAGAAATCAGCTGCTTTTGAAGAAACTCAGGGACCTAGAAGACTGTCACAATCAAAGAGAGTATCTTTATTTCCCAACCAGCCTTTTCAATTTTGCATGCAGTTTACTAACTTTGGCCTTGTAGAGAACATGTTGTGGTTGGGGTTTTTGCCTGGTTGCTCGGTTTGAGTTCTGGTTGGGTTTTTTTGATTGGGTTTTTATTTATTTGTTTGTTTTTTAACAATTATCTATTATATGAAAGTAACAAATGCCAGAGGATTCTCTCCTCGAGCTACAAGCAAAACAAGATCAGCATGATTTCCCATGCTTTCTTTTTCACTTTTCTACCAACTACATAAAAAGTGTCCCAAAATTTCCAGTCCGTAAATGTGAATAATGAACATGTAAAGATCAGTCACAAGTAGGATGACAGCAGAACAACGTACTGCGATTAAGTCACAATTCCTTATTTTTTAATCCCAAACTTTCAAAGAATGTGGAGCGGGAATCAAATAAGATGCATCTTATCTTACGAAAGAAAAAAATGATGCTGAAACCAATACAACTACTGCCATGAATATGCAGAGCGGGATTCAGACTGTACTCTTTTTGTCCTGTATGAATAATCCATCACATTTCTATTGTATATTACTAAAGTGACTTGCTTTTCCATCCTCCCAACCCCCACATCTGTGCTGCTGTAATTTACGTGAATTGCAGTTAATGATCACTTGCGTTATGCTTAATCAGCATATCAATAATATACTCTGCACAGACTAAGCAGCTCTTCTTTCTTTCCCCTTTAATGAAACCTATAGAAATGGAACTGGTATTTGACTGATTGGCATCACAAAAAGGTTGCCGAGGCAGGTGCTGGAGATAGTAGTACAGGATACAGGCCTTGTGGCTGCTGCCAATCACGCTCAAGCATCAGCAAAGCCCCCTATTATATTTTCCAATTCCATTGCCTTGCTATCTAGAAGGGCTGACGTTTTGTACTTCTGGGATTTTAATGAGCTTGACCAGATCAGTGTTACTGACGCCAAGACTGTGGTTGTGTGGGATGGTTCAAGGAGAGATCACATTCTTACAGGGTGATACTATTAACCATGGTCTAAAACACTGCCATTAGCGTGCTCTTATGTGGGACACAGAAATCTTTTAATCAAATGATCTATAAATCTGACCATGAATATCCACGAATTTCTGGAAAGCTGTTGTTACATATGTCAAGGCAGACTTAAAAGAATAAAGGAGAATGCTAAAAATGACAACAAATCCATTTTGGTCATTTTGCCAGAGATCAGTCAATATCATGTATTGATAAGATAAAATTATTAACCTAGTAAGAGGCTTATTAAACACTTCAGCTAAATTATTTTTAAGAATTCCATAAGTCACTGGCTGCAGTGTACTGACATCCATGGCTTCAGATGAGAAGGCTGCTACAAGCTGGGGATGAATTGGCACAACACCAATATACTCATTTGTGAATCACAGCCTCCAGTGTAGCTCTATTAGCTCTACTCTGTAAATCACCACCATGCTATTAGCAATTTTTCAATATGATGTGACATCTTTATTATAATGTTTTTCCACTAAAGTTTAAGTTCATATTTTAGTTAGCACAGAGATAGATGCAGCCATATTTACCAGGTTTCATTAATTGACTATAAATAAAAGGCTGTAAAAAGAAGACGTCTCTTTCACATGATGTTCAACTTGTCAGCGTTTTACTGCAAAATGCCAATTTAGATAAGATAAATGTTACTATTTCTATACTGTACACTCATGCTTCAATATGTAAGCTTAAAATTTCACAGTATTTTGAAGGCTGCAGTTTAGAGTCTCAGTTCTGTCACAGAAACACTCACACTACACGACCTACATTAATTTACTACCATGTGATTTTTAACTAAGAATTTCATTAGCATGTAATAACGTCAGTACACTTTGTGTACTGTGATTTACTTTGACTTCAATATCCGTGGATACTACAGTAAATAAGAACAGCATGCACAGACACACACAAGTTGTGCTGGATTTACCTGACAAAAACTTGCAGAAGCTAATAAAATTGCTTTCAGAGATGTGGAGGCCCTTTTTGGTAGGCTGATGTAGCACATCTGTTTTTCTTATAGCCCCCAAGATACCCTGCCTCATTCCTACCAACTGCTTTAGGCATCCAAAGCAAGGAGGAAGGCACAGCTGCAGGGAGCAGAGCAGCAGATCTGCACAGCTGCAAGGAGATGAACAGAGCAGAAGAGTAAAGCAGAGGAGGGCAAGGCAGCTGGGAGGGAAGGGGGAACAATCTAGGACAAAAATTGCAAGTGAAGACAAGAAAAAAATGATGAGCTAGAAACTGCTGGAGAGTTCCCGCTTGGACATCCTGTTTATAGAGGTTTCTTATTGGAAGAAGTCAGCAGGAACAACCACTAGAAAGAAACATGAACCCTCTTTCCACTTCTTCCCCATGAGAATGGAACAATTTGTTGAGAGACACAGGAAGAGATCCATGTGTAAACTCAAAAAATAAACCAAGCCTTAATCCTTAAAAACTGCTAAACACCTGCATAATACTTAACATCAAGAAGGCACTTCTTAAATACAAACAACTGAATCCCATGAGGCAAAGATGCAAAAGTACTATTACCACTGATCTTTGTAATCTGTAAAAGTGACAAAGGTGAAGTAAAAGCTTGCCCAAAGCCAAAGAATAACCAAAAAATGGATGTTCATGATCCTACAAACAAACCAATGAGCAAATACCTGCCAGCAGCGAGAATTCAAAACGCAGCTGGTTTGGAAAAAGGACAGCTGCTGGACTCTCAGCTAGCAACTTCTCACCCTTGTCAGGACTAGAGACAACATTTGTCAAGGACTTAGAAATGCCAGTACCCTCTGACAGAGGTTTACTCATTGGATAGAAGCCACAGGCATATGAAGACTTCTCAGAGTTGTCACTCTAAAGGTAGAAAACCAAAGTAAGACTGCCATAGAGGAAGGAAGCAAAGCACCATAAGAGTAGGCACCAGTGACAGCACAGCAAAAGGAGCCACAGGTCTCTTAAGTGTCTTCTTTCAGCAAAGATTTGAGGGCACAGCCTTTTCTGAGAACGAGGGAAGCTCCAGAAACCAGGGATTCAGCCTGACAAGTGGGGATGGGGTTTGTGCCTGGGATAGAATGCAGGAATGCAGGAGCCTCCTTACATACCCACACTATGCAATATCTTAAAAGAGTAATGGGCTGTCCCTACACACACACACATATACACATTCTACAGAAAAAAAGAAGCTGGGGAGTGACCAGACATCAGCCCCAACGGATGGTTATGCACTGATACTAAGCCATCATAAATTTTAAAGAGTCTGGTGGCAAATGCTATGTAAAAATGATGGAGTTAGCAAATTCAACAGCACAGATGCATTAAGGCTGCGTTTCTACTTCTCCAAATAGAATGTCTAGATTTATTAAATCTGGATACACAGTAAATTAGGGGGAAAAAAAAGGTCAAGAATCCTATTTAGACATTTCTTCAATAATATTTTATCTTCTAAGTAACAGTACTTGAACAATTTAGCACAAAAGTTACCAAATACGTACTTACAACACTCGCTTATGTCCACATATTTTTCACCTTCCATTACTTCCATCTGCATAAATTAGCAAGTAACACTACGGAACAGTCCCATGGTATCTTTCAGAAACGCACATTGTGACAGAAGAAGGAACACTACCTAAAGTGGAATTTATTACTTTTTTTTGCTCAATGCACCTCTTGCTTTCATGTTCTCCAATCAAACTGAGCTCTTCCGGGGGATTGCATGCTATGAGATGTATGTTCGAAAGAGAAGGCACCATAGCTACGTAAGCTACATACTGCAAGTTTAAAGCAGGCTATTTTTGAAGCTCCGAAGAACCAGTGCTAGTGCACGGTGTCCTCTGAAGAGGAAACAATGGTTAAATAGCACATTGGTCTGTAGCAGCACTTTTCTATTTCACAGTCTAGTGAACTCACCCCATGTGATGGGTAGGAGATCCAGCCCAGCTCCCCTTGAATTGTTTTTGAATCCAGCAGATTAACTACAAAAGAAGACAAAATGAAGAGGAATTAGTTTCATCTGCCTCCGTCCAGTTAACCTCGGTTACCCGTACCAAAAGATGTGTTTATTTGGGGACCCTGTGAGCACTTGATTTATTCAGGTGGCTTGGCAGTTAGCTACAAAGAAGAAAAAGACAAACAAATAAAAAGGATCCTCTTGTTTATCATAAAACATGGTATGAACAGCAGACGGGGGAACTTTTCAAAGCAAAAGAAGTGACAAAAAACAAACAATGGATGGCTGGCCAAATTAATTACAGCAGGGGGTGGGAACAGAGCACTTCTATCAGCTGCACAAACTACAGCGTTTTCCCCTTGGATGCCTGAAATTTGGGTCAATGCATCTAACTACATAGGTGAGACCTGGATATTTTAATCATTATTTGATTAAAGGCCTGCATTTGGCATATATAATTTTCTCAGAATAGAGGAATAAATAACGAACGCTGATTAAAATCTTCCCTGCATTTCTTGCTTGCTTCTGATCTAATTTGTTCTCAAACCGTCTTGCACTCCTGAAGCGTTCTCTAAACGTCATGTGCAACACATTAGATACAAAAGTAATTATTTGCAATGTTACAAGCGCAGACAAACCTGCTTTTAAAGAGACCCATCAATTCATTGTGAATCTTGCTGCTATTTTTAAGGGGCACGCCAGAATTTTCAGAGCAAGAATGAAGCTTTTATTTGCAAACAGTCTGAGACAGGCATTTTCCAGTCAATCAAATCACAGTGTTTTCAACATCCATTTGAAAATATGATGGGTATTTAAATACATACATACAAACAAATCAATGGATATTCTTCTTTCTTACTTACTAGGCTTTTACAAGCCCACAAATAAATTCTGTTCCTAACCCTGCCTAGACAGCCTCCAAGTGCTTAATCACACAGCTTAATCCCTAACTAACCATTTATTAACATGAAGCAGAACAGGTGAATTAATACAAAGGATCCTACAAAAAAAACACCAAACTGAAGTATTAATACACAACATAACAATGCTGTCCCCATCTGCACCAATCTGAACACCCCCAGTATTTATTATCTGCAATTAGGGCTTACTTTCGTTGCATAAATAACAATAAATATACACATTTATCTACATTTGCTCACACACACTGTTGTGTTGTGTATATGTATACATGCAGCGCTATGTTACCATGAAGAAGCTGCTCTGCCATCTATGTGAGGAAAAATATTTTCCCCTGCAGTTATACACCCCTTTAAAAGAAAGCAATCCTATTTTGAATTTTTGCCTACACCAATAAGCAAAATACCTTTACTAATGTGATAGAAAAGGCATTATGCAGTGTTATGTTTTTTTCCTCTAAATTTATCAATAATTAAATTCCCAATCACCTACACAAAGAAAAATCAGTCAGTCCTTTATTGAGGGCATAGGGCCCCAGGCATACTATCCTGCAGCAAGGTTTGCATCCATAAAAAGAAATACTAATCAAAATTCAAAAGGGAAAAATGCACTTCTTGCTTTTGTGACTACAAATTCCCACAGATTGTGGATCTCCTGTGGTAAGACAGACCTGTTTGTTGTGCATCTGCAATACATGGTGGTGAAGGAAGTGTGACTTCTGAGGTAAATTGCTTGGCCATAAGTTGCTAAGGCAAATCACTTAGGAGTAAATTTAACTAATATGTTTATACTTTAAGAATGAGCTGCTTGAAAACATGATTGCAGCCACTCTGAAATTTGTGAATTCAGTCCAAATTCATCAGTCTCCTCTGGAAAAAATAAACAGGCAATAGACTCTCAACCTGGCGGTGGTTTCCCTCTCTGGGCTGCCAAGCAGCCTAGCAGTTACAGCACGCCCTCGAGGTGCAGATCAGAGTTCAGCATCACTTCCCATACCTCTGTATGTCAACTCCCTACTGCCTGCCTACCTCTCAGAACAGGCTTACCAAGTTACCAGCTACTCCTACAGGAAGCACTCACAGGCATCACGACAGGGCCATGGAGGGCAGTTAAATATTCAGTGAAAGCCATTCATGCCCCATTAATGTGCCCCATGACAGATAGATGTCTCAGTCAAGGGGCAGCTTGTGTTGCAACACATTGGGATTGAATCTATGACATATATGACAGTATTTTTTCAGCATCTCTCCTTCTTTCCACCTTCCTTATCTTCCTCATCTGCAAACTAACTGGCACCATTAGGCAAAGTGCTTTTCCACACTCCTATGTGTTTCACTGCATTTTATAAATCCTTAGAATAAAGGTGATCAGATGCAAGTCAGAGAGCGCAAGCAGGTATTTAAAAAGAGTGGTATGAATGCTACCATTACTGACAAGAAAAAAACAAACGACTCACAAACAAACAGAAAACCCCAAAGTAAAGCTATGTTCCAGGTCTGTAACTGTATCAATAAATAATTTTGTGCTAAACATATTTATATGCACAATGTTGTTACTTTTATTAAACCTATTTATACTGCACAATCTTCGACTTTCTCCACTTCCATTTGTGCAAGAAGGAACAAACTTTGTCACATCAAGTAACTTTTATATCTAGCAGAAGATGATCAGGAAATCTTAAGTTCCTTCACTTATCTAGCCACCTGGTCTTCAGTCATTATAAAGACCACTTGTTTGGGTAGGGGGTCTTTTGGGGCAGGTGTGCGAGTGAGTGTGTAAGTGAAATGCCAAGAAATAAAAGACCAGAGGAGGGAAAAGATACCCAAAGGAAGAAAACAATTATACTAACCTCCTAGAAAACTATCACTTTGCCTGGATGTCTTTATCATTTACCAAGTAAGAATTATACTACAGGCAAGCAGAAACACAGAGCAGACTGCCCGAGTTCTGAAATTAGTTAGAATCCAACTGGAAGTCATATATCCAATCCTTCTTTCCTATTAAGGAATTATGAACCACCACCACCACCCCACCCCACCCCCCAAAAAAAAACCAACCCAAAAAATCCCTCAAAATAAACTTTTCACTACAGGTGTGCTGCTCTTAAATAGTATATGAAATGCAGAACCTATTTCCTTTCAGGTAGACACCTGAAAAAGACCCAACAACAAACCACCACCTCCCTCTCCCTGAAAAAGTCTGTAATGCACTCATTTTCCTGTGACTTCAAGGAGGAGTTGTACACCTTTGATAGAGAGCAAACAGTGAAATGACCGCAGAACTTACAAGCTTGGTCCCTAGACCAAAAATGACAGGGAATGTGGTGTTTCATTTTGTCATTGTATATCCTAACATTACATATTAATCTGGATATTGAAGATGAAAATAGCATTTCCCTACACTAAGACTGAAAAAATACATAAAGAATGGATTAGATATTCATTGTCTGATTTCTTAATGGGTTTTTTTGGCATAGATTTGTAAGGTTAGGTAAAAAGTAAAAATGTCAAAATTTACACAAGCGCTTGATTCATAAAGTACCTCATTTCAACTTATTTCAACCCTGATATATCCTCTAGCGTAACAGAAGGCAACACTTGGCTCACAAAACTGACCCAAACAACTCATGAAGTGTATTATGAGGATATACTCGGTCAGATTAGCAGCAGCAGGCATACATCAGTGTGACCCTCACATTTTTCCACATATAACTGAAGTTAAATGAAAGCTAGTGTTTAATGTACTACAAATGCCTATGGCCATGTATTTATTGGATGAAGGAGGGAACAGAAGAGGAAGAGAGATCTAAGCTTTCTCCCAGCGCAAGGCGTGCTCCTCTAGCCACGCCAGCATGAAGGGAACCCTATGACTTTGGCAGAGACAAGAACAAAAAAAGAGGTCAAACTGCTTCGTGTGGCAACACATTTTCTTTCGTTGCAAGTGTAACAACCATCTCCTCCAGGGCAAACGGCCCAGCAAAGAGCGCAGCTGTGCAAGCAATTGTTAATCGCAGGTTGGATATGGCCCTCACTTCCAAGCCAATTACCCATAACTATCATGCTCTTAAGTAAGGTATCGGAGAAAAGAAGAAGGGTTGGCATATTAGGTCCCAAAACTAAAGCTAATAATTCTTCCTTCTTATTACTGCTTTCCAGAAGAGAGCAAAGAGGTAGATTTTACAAGTCAGGCCACATGAAGGAGAATTAGGATTTCCAGGCTATTTCTAAAGCTTATCCATTTCTCATACAATGCATTTGCTCCTCTTGTAGCTCTTCTTCCTGCAAAACTGTCCGAGTATCATTCAGTTAGATCTTACAGAAATCTTTGACGTTGACCAGCCAGTTACTAAGGGTAACTCTTCAACTAGCTGAACAGTTTTGTTGTTGTTGATGATTCTTTCCTACAGAATGCCTTGAGAAGGATCACTGGTTATGCTGAGACACAGAGGAGTTCTCACAAAACAACTTTCAATAAATAAAGTACTGTCTAATAAATCTCAGCGTCCTGCATTGGTCCCCATCAGGTA
This sequence comes from Psittacus erithacus, assembly GCA_009867235.2. Classification (NCBI taxonomy): domain Eukaryota; kingdom Metazoa; phylum Chordata; class Aves; order Psittaciformes; family Psittacidae; genus Psittacus; species Psittacus erithacus. The sequence goes on from WYDI02012340.1 coordinate 53,580, forward strand.
GTTAAGTTGCTTCAAAACTAGTGGTAAGTACAAGGGAGAATTTCTTGATAATAAAATACTCCAGTGCTATACAAACTGAGCACCACCACTTCTGGCTCTGAAAATCAATGGCTTGGTCCTTCTGTACAACAGTCTTGCTCACCCTACTGTACGCTGCAGCTATTTCTGCCAAGAGGCAGCATAGCGGCAAAACGCTGATTAAGAACATGTTCTCTTTCCAGAAGCTCTCTCATGCCCAACTCTTCTGGCCTTCCCCATTCACAACTGCAAGAGAGAGCATTATCAGTTCCCTTAAAATGCACTTCTGCACAGGGAGTAAAGACAAATCTCTTCCCAGCAACTGGAGCAGGGACATGAATGGGAAACACAAAGCTCGCTCACTCTCCTTTTTGTGGCATCAGGCAGAAGACGAATGAAGGCTCAGGTGGAGTTTGACAGGAGGCCTCATCACGCTACCAGAAACTGCTTCCAGACTGAGACTGATGGTAGAGGGCCTGCTGCGAGGCTTACTAACAGCAGGTTTCACCAGGATCAGTGTCAGCGAAAGGAGGAGAACTGTAAAACTAACAAATGCCACTTGAAAGCAGCAGCACTTTGAGAAACACATGGAGTAACAACTGCTACAATGCAGTATAAATACCTCCCCCACTAAAAAACAAACATTGTACCAGGTAGAACTACCCTGAGATCCCCCTCACTGCCTGAGAAATGGTGAGGAAAAGCCTGCTAGGAGGCAACTTGCAATATCTCAAGAACCACCTAGGAACAACTCCAACAGTTCCATATCATGTATTTTACAAAGAAAATAAAGAGCAATAGGCAATGATGTAAAACACAGAAAATGCATTTTCTTCAATTAATTAACACTTCCAATTAAAAGTTAAAAACACCTCACCAAAACCAAAGAACAAGTAACCACCATGGTTCTGTCCTTTCCTGTTTGGCATCAACCTAACGGTTTAGAAACATGCTAGTTAGTTATTAAAAAAATGCTAACAAATGGGGAAAATTAAATTTGGTATGCAATCAAAAAGAAAAAAAAATGGTGAATGCCCATAATTGAAATGTGCCATATAATCCTGACCAGCAAAGAAAACAGTTTGTGGCAGGAAGTCAGACAGAACTTGGTTTTGGGGTGGGACAGTGCGGAGTCAGTGCAAACTCTGACGTACGTCTTTTGAATGGTGGCCTCTGCCCAGCAAAGAGGACTTGCACCTGGATTTGCATCCACTTATGGTTACAGATCTGAGTCTTCTCAACTCTCCATTCCCCCAGCAGTGGCAGAAGTCAAATAAGAGACTTCTTGCAGCAGATCAGCTTTGTGTCTTTGGCCTACTCTGAGACTAGAAGCAACATGTGCAGACAGACAGGCAAGGTCATGGTTGTATCTTGGTTCATTCACCGTAATTGCCAACCAGGATCACCTATCATGTTGATGTTGCTGAAATCATACTGAAATTTGCCAAGGTAGACCACAAAGTCTCCGGGAAGGGACATCAAATAAATAAATAAGTAAAATCAGTAGATGAGAAATCACTCCATGAAGCAATGCTAAATAATGCAGTACTCTCTTAATGGAAGGGTGTCCAACAGTGCAGCCTCATTCTAAGCAGCAGACTTGGAGCCTAATTTGCTGTTTGTTCATTAAGAAAAGTCAAGTTTCCTGTGATTTTATGATCTTGCATTTCCCCTCATATGTTGTAGAGAAGATGTTATTGCTTGGAAGAAAATGGCCCTAGTGTAAGAGAGGTCTTCTCAAGTCCCCATCTACTAGCTCTGCTTTTACAGCTTTGTCTCCCTCTGGCCTGGGCCACCCTAGGAACCAAAGTGTCAGTAAGCCACACAGAGTAAACCCAGCCAATAGAACATACTTTGTAACGCATACCCAACCCAATGCCAATAAATTTTGGCCCATTTGCTATGCAATTTATCTCCAAATGCAAGATTTCTCACTGAGATTTCTGCTACATCTCAAAGCCAGACTACAGTCCTTTGAGAGTTACAACATTGTGAGGTCTGCACTTTCAACCCTTCTTGCCTGCGCCTTTACACTGTACAATGCAAATATGATTTTGTGCAGAACATTCCAAATTTGGCAACTGTCATGTTCAATCTGTGGTTAAATTGCTGACTGAAGAACTCCACCAGGGTGGGAGCAAACAAGGGGATGAACAAACAAGGAGAAACCAAAATGAATTAAAAACCAGTTGATCCAATACTCAACAAAGGGGTCTTCAACAGAAGGCTGGAAAGCCCAAACCTCCGTTATTTTCATTTAAATGTTCAGTAAATAACTGTTTCCAGTATTAAGAGACTGTGCTTCAAATCTCAGATGATAAGACAAAAGACTAGCAATATGTACCAAGTTACCCTATAGATTATGGCTTCTATAGAACATATAATGTTCCCAGGTCAATCTGGATTATTTGGTAAATTCTCTTTTTATGGTAGTTACCTTCAGCTTTTCAAGAGGAAGAGTTTTATTTTCCTCCCAGATTTCGCTCTTATCAAACACACTCCCCAAGAGCATCTGAGGCCAACTATAGATATCTCTTATTCTCCTACAGCTGAATACTGCAGCAGCCAAAGGAGGAACCTTATTGAAAGTTTTTGTCAAAAGGCTGCCGTGAAGGAGGGAACACATGACAGCAATATGTAATGCAGGAATGCCTATAAATAAATACAAGGATCGCAAACTGCAAAAGCAGAACCAATCAGGGAGGCTCTACCACCGCATAGCAGCCCTCTCCCTGTTTGCTGCACACAGCATGAATTTCAGTACTGCTAGGGATTCGTGGCACTCCCGTGCCCTCTTCACAGTGGCTCAGACCATGCTAACAGCTCTATATGTGCCTCAGCTCAGCCAGCCCAGCTCTCCTCATCTGCACACAATGCCAGGTAGAGGCTTTCTAGCAGTCTTCCTCCTTTCACCATGTATGGAGCCTGCACTTGAAAAAGGGACAACACCATCCTAAGTCTCCTGAATAGGTAGGACAAAGATAATCAGGCCCCAGAATAAAAGCCTCACATGAGAGGTTTCAGGGACCAAAACTGCAGAACTACTGTTCCTTAGCAGACAAAACTAGAACTCATTTCAAAGCGGAATAGAAAACAAACACAGTTGCTAGAAACCTCAGAAGTATTCCTGTCACACCAAAAGCTGACACCTGTGTCCCATCCCCCCCAGCAACCCCCATTCTATTGTCGAGGGACTCTTAAGTGATAGCTAAGGCCAGATAACATATGTAAAGCTTTCCTCTTACCCTTTCATCAATCTGTTTTGAGCCTATACAGGTGTGCAGGCACACTCAAACCACCTAACTCAGCACCTCACAGAAGTTAATCCAGCTACTGAAGACAGAAAACAAAGGCAAGCCAATTCTGCACCAATGATGACATATGAACCAGCAGCTCTTTTCGTAGGAGTAAGGTGACAAATCTGTACACTGCTTTTTCTCGGAGTACCTGTCTGCATTATATTGACAACCGCCCATCCATTCTCGTGGATGAACACAGACAAAACAGATTTTATTTCTTCTTTATTAGTTTGAAACATGAGAGTTCTCTTGATATTGTTAAAGTGGCTTAAAGCTCAATTTCCAAGTATGCAAAAACATATGACTGGTGGGCTGGAATGCAATGTTTATCAAAGGGGCCTAATAAGGTTTCGGTTTTATTAGGCTATTTCCTGTAAGTTTATATGTGCCAGTTCTTTTCATTAAGACAAGGATATAAAAATTAAAAATGGATCAACTTAATGGGTTCCAAATTACTGTGTTGCTTTCACTTCTTTGCATTCTTCCTTTTAATTTTAAGCAGTTCCAATTGGTCCTTTTCCAATACCTCCAACAAGACGCATAAACCCTTAGATACCCGAATGACTGCACTGAACTCACATTCAAATTCAAATCATGCAAATCTCTTTCTACTCTACTATTATAGCATTAAATCTGACATCAGTGAAGCATCATGGTAAACATGTAAATGCAAAATGGGGGCCACTGTGTTAAAAAGGAACTTAAAAAACAGACCAGAAACTAAAGATGAGATTTGGATACCTAACACAGCCACTCCATGCCTTTCACCAGCCCAGAATAGAAGTGTCATGCAAGATGTATCAATGCCATTCGGTGCGCAGATACTAAGGCACGTAAAACAGGACCACATGCCTATGTCTAGGCAAAACTCAACAACAAACATAACTCAAATAATTTTAGTAAGCTCTAAAGCACTTCTCAAAGGGGCTTGATCACACTGCACAACTGAGTCTTTTTACTTCTGCATTCCTCCTCCCTTGGGAAAAAAACTAATACTCAGCATTCATTAGTTTTGCAGAATTGAGCTCTCCAAAGATCTGACAGATTTGGGGTCTATCAGAGTGGCACAAAGATCTCCCTTGAGAATGCTTCTAGCAGCTCAAAAGGGGAAAGAAAACATTGCACTACAGTGTCCATGTTCACTAAAGGTAAACTGAGAATTCAAAACCCAGTAGAACATGTTCGGTTTCTAGCATTCTAGACACCAAAAGGTGCCATAGAAAAGACACCTGGGCACATGCAGTACCCATGACTAGAAGTTCCTAAGCTCCCATAAATTTTACTGCAGTTCAAACATATTCAAGGTCCTCAAGCAAGCAATTTATTCTCCTTTGAGGACAGAAACTTTTCAGACTGTGACCAGAGCATAAGTCCAGCAAACGGCCATTCATTCGTTTAAAAGGCTGCAATACCCCCAAGTGAATCAGCTGGCAGCATGCCACAACTCAGGAGATAAAAAAAATGCTTCTAAGATATTCCTCTGTGCATGGGGCACAGAAGAACAAAAACCCTTGCCAATGAATGTGGTTGTGTTGGATTTGGTTACATTTGGGCTTTTGTCATGGGTTTTTTGGTGGTTTTCAGTTTGAAACACAGAAGTTGTAAGAAAAAATCTGAGAATCCTGAAGTGCTCCATTTGGAAAGAGGCCTTTTCAGGTGTGCCCTGACAATTCAAGCTTTTCTTCTCTACCTCCATGAATCAAGCGCTCCAGCTTGCATGGGCTAGGAAACACTTGTGTCCTGACGCAACTACTCCAGAGATAAAATAAACCCATAATAAATAAACAACTAAACATCCTGGTGCAAATTGGGGGGGGTAAAATGCCAATAGCATAAGGTATCTCCTCAAATGTCATGTTGAGAAAATCAAGATGCTAAAACCGGTTTTATTTTCCAATACAGTGATGTCACCAACATGATATTTTCATTGTTTGCCAGGTTAACAGAATTTATGGAGGTAATTAATGCAGAACATGTGTGCTGAGCTATCCCTATGAAAAATGGAATTGCTCCTGACTTCATTTGCTGCCTTTGCAACCAAAACCCCACTAACATCTTTTTTCACTATTTCCATATGTGAGAAATACAAATATTTATAACAAAGGTAAATGCCTCAATGACCATTCTACCCCCATCTACCCACAAGCCAGTTTTTCAGAGCCCTGTCTTCTGGTTTATTCCTCTACTTCCATTACCTTCTCACAAACGGCTCAGGTTTCTATTATGTTCTACAAAACTAAGCATGTTCCTCATGCCTCTTCTCCAGAATTGCTCTCCTTGGTTAGCATGGAAAACTTCGGCTTCAATTTCCAAAATGCTCCCTGTCCAGCTTTCAGGATCCACACACGACCAGCTAACCATGGAAAAAGCAATGCCATTAAGCACATAATTCTTTTGCTGTGTCTTTTTTTCCTGGGCATCAACAGGATCAAAGTCCGTCCCCCCTCGCCTTCTGGTAAACAGCATTCAGTAAGGAGAAATGGACAAGCAGCCCTCCCAGATCATCTTTGCCTTCTACTCTTGATGGGTAAATGTTGATTTCTGGGAGGGAAGGGACAGAAGGAAAAGCATGGGCATGAAAGAAAGACTTTCCTTTTTTAATAAGACTTTTTCCTTCTTAATAAGAAAGCACTGTTAGAGAAAGATTAACTGAAATGGTAAAAATGCCTCTACCCCGTCTTAACTGCAGCGTCTGTGGAAATTCACCACTGGTAAATCATAGTCATGAAGCTTACTAATGTAAACAAAGCTTAGACTTTCAGGGAGGCAAGGAATTTCTTCATTTGTGCTTTGCTCACTGTACAGATCATTGTCAGCACTGAATTCTGGGTTCCTACCACTGTCATTAATTGGAGGAAGTTTGGATTTTGGTCTGATTTTTTGTCAGATACAGGTCCAACTTTTACTTAATCTCTGCCTGTCTATCCTCTTCGTTTAACCCTTCTGTCCCCCTTCAAAAGAGAGCTCTCAAAAAGCCTTGCCCCTTTAAAAAATCAACCACAGCAAAAGCCCTCTAGCTGCCTTCTAGCTTCTCAACAAGTAAATCAAGAAACCCAGCATCACTCGTTGCTATTTGTTACGGCACAAAGTTTGTGGGAAACCTACTATGGAACAAAACATATTTTTGTGCTTTAATTATTATTTATTTAAATGGTAAGTCATCATTCCAGACTTTTTCCAAAAATTTCCTCTCTTAGGCACCAATTTAGAAGTTTTAGGTATTAATTACTGACCTCTTATGCAAGGTAGCCATGCATTAATTGTTACATAAAACAACAACAAACAAAACAAAGCAGAGACCAATGCAATGCAAACCTTTCCATCCACATACAGACATAAGATTCCTATGAGAAACCAGCTGGAAACAGAAAAAAAGCACCATTCCCACACCTTATTACACTAAACTGCCCTGGCTGAACCTTAACATTCATCCTATTGTTTGCTTAATTGCTTGCAAGTTTCAACCACTGTTCATTTGGTCTGCTATTCTTCTTTCATCAATATTTTTCCAGCAGATTAATGGGATTTTCCTCCATATTTTGCCTGAAACAGCAGGACATAGTAGTTTAATGAGAAAAAAAAAGAGCGTGGCACTAACATTTCTGCTTACAGTGTGTCTGGTTTAATAACATCTCTGCAAATGTAAGGCTTTGCATGCCGGTGTCTCATTCAGGCTACCTGTCACTCTCACAGACTGGAACTTTTTTGTCACCGTCCCAAGGCTTCTTTCAGGCAGGATTATCTTTATTGCTATATCTTTATTTCTGTCATTCATTCACTGCAGAAAGTTAAAAGGAATCTTTTTCACACTGAAAAACAAGTAATTGTGCTAGGATTTATCAAGCACTTAAGAAACTAAGAAGCTCAAGACTACTGGTGGGGAATACAATCCTAACCCAGCAAATTACTACCACGTTTTGTTTCCAGAATTACACCACTGGGAGTTCATATCTAATCTCCTGAATTAAACTGTTTTCTCTTAATTCCTGTTTAGAAGAGTTTAAATATATCAAAAAAAAAAAAAAAAGCTACTGCTTTAAAGTGCTTATGGAAATAAGAAGGAATACACCACAGCAGTGAATTGCTAGGAAAATGGATCACTTAGCAGCAGTCACATGCATCTGTAAACAAAAAATCCTTCCATTTCACTGTATAATACCTTTTTGTAAGTCTTTTCCTCCTCATAAATATCATTTTCAAAAATGCTTCAACAAATTAAACACATTTTTGTACGAAAGAAAATATTACAACTTAAAATCTCTACATCTCACCCCAGAAAAACAACTCTTTAGATGCTGGAATGATCTTTTAGAAAGGCAATGGGTTACTGAGAGCCCTTTGCCCCACCTCTGAAGTTTTATCTAGCACCTCTGGACAAGCCCAGTCTATTTTGCACCTTAAGGTATCACAATGACTCGTCTTTGCTTCAATACCAGCTCCACCGACTAGAGCTTTGAACTTTAACAAAAGTAAAGACATGATTATATCTGCAGTTATTTTCTTTTTCCTATTTTCCTTTTTTATAAAACAGAAAAATCAAACAGCAGCTACAAAAGAGTGGTGCCCACACGAATTACAGGCACCTTATGAAACCAACCCAGGCTCTGTACAACAAAAATCCAGAAACAGTACTGTCGTATTCGGTAACAGCTCTGCAGTGACCCTCACTGGTGATAAAATCCAGAGCTCCGAAAACAAGAAAACGAACACCTGCGTCCGTATTTCTAAACTTTCATCAAGTGGGGATTACAAGAACAAGGGCCATTACATATGCTCCTGGAGGAAAACTTACTTTTGATTCTGTTCGCCAACTTGCAAGTTTACTAAAAGCAATTTGCCAAAACCAAATAAAACCTAATTTGTACATCTTCCCAGATGGGAATTAAAAATTTAAGTTCAATCAGAACGCACTCCTGATTTGAAAAGATTTCATGTAAACAACTGTTAAACTTAGTGTGCTTATTATCTGTTTAATGCTTTCCCTCCTGGTAGTGCCTCAGAAGCCTAATTTCCTGAGGCTGGGAGTACTGGAGAGTTCTAACCTATTTCTACACCCTGACTGCTTTGTGGGGTAGCAAATACGTTGTATCCAAATTAACTGCAGTGAGAATTAATTGCTGTGTCCAATTTGGACATCTTTATATTTTAAACATCTGCTTTCAGTTTGGTATAGACAGCGTAGTGATTTTTCTTCTTAATACACAATACTGAAATCAGTAGTAAGTAAAGACAAAGTTCAGTGACAAACAGAAAAGAAAATTAACTATCCCATGCGTTTCACCTGCTATCAGAAACACTGGCAGACAAGGAAGAATTCACCCGAGTTACTTCCCCTATTGCACAGCATTTTAAGAACACCATGGTGTGAATTTTAAAGCATGTTCATTATTTGTCTAATTGTACACTTCATTACTAAGCACAGAAATTCTGAGTAAGACACAGCTCTATGAAAAACAGCCTTTTAGATCCCTAAGACTCTGAGCTTTCTAAAATTAGATTTTAAAAGGTATCACACTAAGATTTCTAAACCTACTTTTAACTTCTTTTACAGATAAACACTCCAGAGCAAGCTAGAGGCACCAGCAGGAATTGTGTCGTGATTAATGAAGACTTATGCTGATCTAATGACACCTGACATACAGTGAGGCGAGATTTGTAAAAGGCATTTTTCTGTTCAATCCCTTTTGATTCTAATGAGGAGTTCCCAGTCTTGCCTGCCTTTCCAAGATTACATGCAAAAGTTGGGCAGGCATTATGCTCCACATGCAAACACCGCATTTTTCAAAGCCGTGCCAAGAGCCATCATTACTCCAAAGTAATGTCATCTTTAGCAACTTTAAGTATTAACAGAGACCAGCCCAGATAAAATGATGCATTTAATTGTAATTACACAAAGTTCTGAGGTTGCAATCAATGAATCAAAGATGAAACTGCACTCCCAAATACAATACAGACTGAAAAGAGAGGCTAATTGGAACCTTCTCACCGTATACCAAAACAGACACTGAAACCAGGTACTGTAAGCATATTTATCATATTGATCTTTTGCTAGCTGTGTTCGCAAGAAATTAATTTTATGCTAGATTGAGAGGTTACAAGAAGTTTCCTGTCTGCACAGGCAAAATATTATTGAAGCAATTCAGGTTGTCAGTAAAAGCTTAAACAAATTTGCCGATAATCCTGTTAATGACCTAGGTCAAGTGTTAACTGTTGTGGGTTATAAAACAGTGAAATTAAGGTTGCTGGTACCCTCAGGCAGGCAATATAGTTACAGAAGAGATAGAGGAAAAAATTATTAAATTACATAATTTTATAGCTCATTCGATTTCTTGATATGTTTGGAATTATTCAGAGAGAAATTGCATCCTGCTAAGAAAAAACCCACAACCCTCCCAAAGCAGAAAACATCCAACAGAATGGAAGAGCAGAACATGTGGCTTATATGCACCTACAGGGCTCGGTTTGCAGCTTCAAACTGGAAAAGTTCAATGTTAAATCTTCCTGACATTTTCCTGCCTCGCAGAAAATGGCACGCACCTAGCTAGTGCACATAGATAAATCTAAACTTTAGAGAACCTTATTGAGCGCCTGTGATTATGCAGGCAAAATGCATGCAGCTTTGTGACGAACACAGAAGAGATTTAAAAATAAAATTGGTGGAAAATGTTACGTTTTGTCAAGAAAAAACTCTAAATAGAACACCTCTGGGATGAAGCAAATGAACAAAAACTCAAACACTCCAAGAAAAAGGGGAAAAAAACCCCTCAACAACATGCCTTCAGCCCTTCTTTCATCCTTTCCTCCCTCCATCCCGTCCACTTCCACTGCACTATTAGTCCTGAGGCATTCATCAGCTTTAATATTAATTCTAAGTGTTATCTGAAGTCGAAATTAAAAAAATGTATGTAATTCTTTCAAGTCAAACAAGTGTAGGAAAAATTACTCGTAGCTCTGAACAGACTTTTGTAACGTGCATACCGCAACATTCATGGCTCCCCGAAGTGAGATAAAGCTATATAAACAGATCCAAAATCAATTCCATCCATTGCTAAAGCAATCTTTGAGGAGAATTTCAACAGTAGCTCTAACATAAAGTGTAGGAAAAAAAGGTATATGTTTTTACCTATATGCCTATATTAGCAATCTCTGTCCAAAGTATACCTTTTTCATTTGCAATGGTGGAAAAAGAAAACTTTTCTAGCTACCCCACAGACATGAAGAAACATCTATCTCTAGTTTTGGGCGAAAACTTATGGTAACAACAGCAGGGAAGTAAGTGGTGAGAAAAAGATGATTTAAAAGTGGAAAGCACGATCTTGTGACACGATTTAAAGCTGCATGCTAACGCTCGATCTTCAAATTCACGTGTCAGCAAATTACAATAATTCAGATTTCAAAACTCACAGGATCAGCCTAAATATGCTGCAAAATGGTAGAAGAATAACTGAGCTTTCTTAAGGGGGGGGGAGGAGAAGTCCTTTAAAGTTGGTCTCATTTTAAAAGAAATTGTCAGTGTTCCCTGTTTTGCAAAGAACAGCAAAATACATACTTGAAAAAATAAGCATGCAAGAGCGGGTTACTGTCCCATAACTGCACTTATACTGTTCTTTTCGCTAGCCATTTTGAAAACAGAGCCCATATTGCAGAAGTTCTTGAAACTGAAAAGAGAAAACAGACGCAGTATCAGCTGAACGCTGACTCGGACAAGTACATATGCTTAATGCACATTCTGTATGATGATTTTCTTCCTCCTTTCTCAACTCTCAATATCAGTTATTTTAAACAAAGAAACAAAAAGTGGTTCTGTGGCAAACTGGAATGCTCTGATATCTTTTTGGCATAATTAATCTCCGTTTACAGACTGTGCCTGTCTACCGCTTCCATGGAGGCAGAGCTGTTCCACTAACTGACAACTACATACATTCCCCAAAAGCTTTTAGTACTAAGATAAGAGTTGCCCCTACTAACACTCCTGTTTTCATTTCTGGAATTCACTTGTGAAAGATGGCAATATTTACAAAATAGCATATATCTAGAGGCTTAAAAGTGACTGACAATTAAAATCACATTCTTTAAACAGCCTATAAAGCACTGTCCATGCAAAACAAATTTACACAAAACATAAAAACAGATAATATATTGCTTTTTCTGGTAGGATGGTACCATAGCTTCCTTCCTAGCAATAAAACCAACTGATTTAAGAGTACCCAGGGTTTGTAAAGTTTGAATCTTCCCCTGTTTGTTTTGCATTATACTTCATTTTCCTTCCAGAAATCATTTAAAGTAGTTCTCTCACAGCTTTATCCCACAAGCACCCAGAATACTAATAAGCATGTCAGCATTATTTATACAAGAGAAATGATTGCTCTGACAGCTTTGATATCTGCTTCTCTGCACAAACACTACAACTCAAGCAGGTGCAAGTTTTACATGGTTGCTTGACATGAGTTGTTCTTCACAACCTCTGGCCTCTAGATTTTATCCCTAAAGACGATTACACTGGCCATCCTGGCCATGCTGACTGCCTCGACTGCTCAAATGAGCAAAAGCTGTACTTTTATTTTATTAATAAGGAAAAGGAAATTTTATCTATTTTAAAAGTATTTCTGTTACTTTTTCAAAGCGTCTGGTGATCATCGTTTCTTCCCGAAATCTAACATGCGTCTCCATCGAATGTCATCTTCAAAATTACCATACCAAAGGAGCACCAACCACTCCCGCTTTGTTTTGAACATTTACGCACATTCACATAGACACACACCATTTTAACACATTAAAAAGCCGGACACGAAACCACTACGAACCCAAAAAGGAGATTTTCTGGGGAACAAGGGAATTTCTTGTATTAATTAAAAGTTTTGAAACACAGGACTACTAATGAAACCGCGACTCCTGCACACCCGAGCGGGCTAACAGCTCAGCGATCACTGGAAGGAGGGAGACGGGAGCTACCCATTAGCCTTCACGGCTTATTTTTGTTAATTACCAAGCCGATCTGGCCCCGACCGCTATCAGCTAACAGCGGTCCGCTCGCTACTCGAGCTCAGCGCAGAGGCGGCTCCTCCTCGCCCTACGGGTCCAGTCCCGGGGATGCCGGACACCTGCGAGGGCTGGCGGGGGCAGCGGCCGCTCCGGGTCCCGAAGCACCCCCGCCCTTCCCCACCTCGCCCCACGCGTCGCGGCTCCCCGCGCATCGCCCCGCCGCGGGCAGAGGGCCGGAGCCGGCTCTGTCTTCCCCCGGCTCTGTCTTCCCTCCAGCCCCGCTGTCCTTCCCAAGCCAACTTTCCTCGGGGGCGGTCAGAGCGGCCGCTTCCCCCCCTCCCTTCCACCGCCGCCGCCTCCCTTCACAGCACCAGGCGGCGGCCGCCCCTGCGCGGCTATGAGCAACGCGGCCCCGGGGAGAGAACGCTGCGGTGCCGGGGCGAGAGGCCGCTGCCGCCGAGGACCACAGTAATGGGAGAACGGAAGAAAAAGAAAAGGAACAAGAAAAAAAGAAAATAAAAGAAAAAAAATAAAATAAAATAAAGGGGAAAAATAAACAGGAGAGGGAGAAAAATAGAGCGCGAAGTGGTCCCGTACCCTCCCATCCGCCGCGCGTCCGCTCACCTTCGTTGCCGGGGCGGGCGCTCAGACGCCCGGTGGTGGTAGTGGTGGCGGCGGCGCCGAGGGCAGCGCAGAGCAGCAGCGGCAGCAGCAGCGGCAGGCGGCGGCGGTCCATGTCGGCGGGGCAGCGCGCAGGCAGAGCCGCATGTCTCCGCGCCGCATGCCACCGCTCCGCGCCCGCTCCGCGCCGCCGGCACTGGGACTGGGACCGGGACCGGGACCATGCCCCGCGCCCGCCTTCGCGCTGCGCCCGGGAGGGGCCACCCCCGCCCGGCCCCGCCGCCGCCGCACCGCCCCGGGTCCTAGCGCCGCCCCGCCCACCTGCCCGCCCGCGGGGAGCGGGGCGGGGGGGCGCTCCCGAGCGGGCTTTCCGAGGGACTTGGGCGCTCGGAGGTCGCCGCCGCCCGTGTACCGGGAGCCCCCGTCGCAGCCGAAGGGGCGGGTGCCACATCCCGGACCAGGGACAAAGCGTAAGACCTGCCCCGAGCCCGAAAAGATGCCCCGTCACATGCGTCACGTAGCAGAGTCTCTGCAGTACGGGATGGCTGAAGTCACATAACTCGGAAGCCTCGGTTGGGTGTTGGAGTCAGCTACAATCCGATCATGTCCAATTACCCGTCTTTCCTAGGCTGAATACAGCTGCAAAGTAGCGGCAAAGCCTTCAGAGTTTCTGAGTGCAGCCATAGCAGGCTGGCTTGAAAAATGCCAGTTACATCACTCATCCCTTTGCTGCACACAGTGACTCTAGTCTGCTTCATGCTGGACCAGAACCCTAACCCCACATAACAGACCGACTTTGGCATCACTAAAGCAAACTGGAGTGTGGCAATGCTAGTGGCTTCCTCCCAGACGCCGCTAACTGTAGGGATGCGCAGCTTTGCTCTAGAAGTTACTATGTAAATGTGTGTTTTAGAAACACTCTGCACGAGCGCATCTTACCTGCAGCCCTTAGCCCATCACAGGCCCTAGAGTGCCTGTCAGAGCAGAGGGCACAGCAGCAGTCCTGCAGTACCGCCATTCCACCACTCCCAGGGGGAATCACTGTAGAGCAGCACTTCCCAAGCTTCTCCTTGTGTGTATCATTTCTTCACGATATGGACATCTTTCTTCTCAAGTGACTCACCTCGGGTCTCCAGAGCCACCCAGTGTGGTTCTGCGGAAATGGGAGAATATTTGAATAATACTGAGGTCAAATAAATACTTCACTCCAAACCAAAGTTATGCATCCACATAGTACAAGGTCTTGCTCTGAATGAGTATGCTGTCTGCGCAGACAGCAAGAAGCAGGCTGCAAGGAAAGAAAGCTTTTAGCAACAGCAGTGGAACTACAGTGCAGAAATAACATCAAGAATCTTTGATACTGCATGAACCCAAATCCCATGTTTCACAAACCAGAATGTTAAACACCAGAACAACCTCCCTCTTGATGGGTATAAAAGAATTGTCCTATGTGTCCTCAAGGCATCACCATCATTAGGACAGCCAAGAACTGCTGCCTGCAGCATCTGAGCTCCAAGTTTATCAATGGCAATACTGCCTGTGAGGCAACTCTGTGACATGGTACTGCCAGTTCTCTTTGGCAATGGTGCAGCTTTCCTGCCACCCAGCAGCAGAAGAGGAGGTGCTGGGCTGGTTGCAAGTCCGGACCTGTACCAGCATCTCCCCTGCACAATACTGGCATATCCCAAACTATCCAGTTTAGCTCTGCCAGGTTAACATCATGCTAAAGGGGCTGGTAGTGTGCCTATTCTAAATCAAAGGAGGGATAAGGCCAGGAGAACTCAGTCAGGTGCTTGTTTCAAGGGGCTACAGTTGAGGACAAGTGTATTACTTTGCTGCTTCTTTCCTGTTTCCAGGTTTGATCATTCAATCACATTAAGAGATCATCAACTTGTAGCATCTGTTGTTTCCTGTCTTCAATCCTTCCTTTCACTTGTATTTACCATCTACCCCACCTGTTTCCTCTCTGGCCAAACTTCCAATAGGAAACAGAGAGATGCCCAGGGCTGTTGAGCAGGCACCTTCAGGGGCAGAGAGAAGAACAGGGTGGTCTGGCCATACAGTTCATGTTGTATGGCTCAGAGAAGAGGATTTTCTGCCCTCCTTTGTCTTTCTAAAGGCTCATTTCATTATAACTTCTTAGGTGTTTGACAAAGATGCTTTTCCACAGCAAAAAGTCCAGAAGAATACACTAATTTCCTCAAAATATTACTCTCCCCCAGTAATAAAACCAATTCTGTTCTGGTTTGTGGATTTTGGTTGCTTGGTTGTGGAGGGTTTTGTGGGTGTTTTTGTCTTTTAAGAACTTTCCATAATCTTTTCTAGCATACACAGCTGTTTTCCTTGAGTTCCTTTGTACAGCAGAGGCAAGCCTGCTGTTTAAAACATTCTCAAGATTGCTAGTTTTGGTCTCTGTGGAACCACACCTTTCATTAATGACTTCAGGTAAGTATTTTTTTAAGGTGGAAGAAAAAAGGGAATAAAGATAACAAATCCCTGAGGGGGCAAAGGGGAGGAAACAACGGGAAAAACCCACAAACACAAAAACCAACTTCTGTGTTTCAGGTAGCGGGCAAACATATTTCCAAAGCAGGAAATTTTTGGCTTTCAGTCTTCAAGCTGCGTGTGTATAAAACATCTGCACCTTCCAGCTGCATACCTGATCCTGCTCTTCTCCCCCTGTGGGAGTGGGAGGCCGAGCACCCATCTTGGTTTTACCACACAACGCTGATTAGCTGGAGGAAAAGGGAAATAGGAGATGCAACCACGTTCAGCTGCCAAACTTGTTTTTGTTCCTCCTGGGAAGAGCTGCAGCATTCAGCATTTCCCTTCCCATGCTAGTCTGTAAAGGAGGAGCTTTTACAACCCATAAGACTTGGAGGTGGGAAAGGCAACTCCTTGGGGTCTGCAAGAAGTCAGTATCTTCCAGCCAGTTCCTGACCATAAGCAGGGCACAGCACTTTGCCAAAGGCAGGAGCACAGCCCTCTCTTTCCACCAGGACACTCCATCCCCCTGCGCTTCTGGGCTGTGTATTACTACTGGCATATGGCTGGTGGTCACAGGATGTGTGCCACACAGCCTCATCTGCCAGGGAGGAAAACAGCTCCTCCAAGGAATCAGGGGTGGCAGCAGGAGCCTGACCCACACCCAGCATCCCCCCACACTACCCTGCCCTGTATCGCGCTTCGAAGCTTGGACTGACCAGCATCGCTCCAGATTGGACATGGTACCACATCAGCAAGGTAGCTGCTTTTGAACTCCCCCCAAGCCTACATCTGTAGGTTTGGAATTGTTCTTACAACTCACCCACAAAGCCCACATCCTCTTCAATCTTCTGCTCCGGTGTCATTTTTTGCAGCTGCAAATTTGTGATGCCATTTTCTACAGGCACAAATCCAAGCTAAGACAAAATAAAGGGGGGCGGGGGGGGAGGGAGAAAAAATTATTGCAGGCAAAACTGATGGAAAAGAGCTGGTAAGAAAACATAATGGAAAAAATAATACACATTGCAAGTGATTGTGCTCAAAATAGTAATGACACCATAAACTCCTTCATGGTGATTGGTTGTAAGAGAGAAATAAAGGTGGATATTAGAAATATCTATGTAACTTTTTCCAAGATAGCGACAAGATTACCAGGTAAAGATGTTATTAAAAAGGGTAAAGGAAACAGAAGAAGGAAGAGGAGGAACATCTTCAGATGTACAAGATAAACAACAGATTGTGAATTCCCAAGTCTACCTCATGGCAGCTTGCGGGCGTGCACACATACAAGCGCACACACGTATTTTGGGTTAATTTCATCATCCATCAGCCTTCTCTTGTGAGCGTTAGAAATGCGCCTCCTAGAATCAAATGAAAGATCAGATTTTCATGTCTTACTGTGGACAGCTGTTAGAAAGTGTCACAGCAAGGGGCAACGTGGGTAATACATCCCGACGCTAAAGCTGAACTACACAGAATATTTCCTCCAGATTTGAGAAACATTACTCTTGATAAATACTTCGAGGGTAGTCATGGCAAACACATTCTGAATTCATAAATATCTTAGCACCAGAGAACTCATCTCATTTGGGAAGAAAAGAATATTAAACAACACAATTCGTGTAACTCAATTCTGAGTATCGAACCTTTACAAAGGACAGCTCTCCAGCTAAAAAAGAATAGCAGAAATACCTGGAAAACATTGAAATGGCGAATGCTTTTTAGAGAACTGCAGGTTCTGGGAAAAAGCAGGAAGAAAGGCAAAATTCACTACTGATTTTTTCGCTGTCTTTTTTCTCTCTGTGACGCGTAACCTGGAATGCATTGTGTTAGTTTTGTGCAAATTACATGTTTACTCTACTTAGAGTAAATTTGTGTGAGCTTAAAGGGCACCTTTGAAGAAAGAAAATAGCCTCTAGTGGCATTTCCATATAACCAGAGTGCCCATGGTAATATCTTTGCCCTAGCATCCATAAAACCATTCTAGAGAAACACATAACCATGATTTATGATTTTCTGCCAACCCTGGACTTTAATTTCTTTAATATATTGAAGATCAAAATCCTTACTAAACACAAATTTTATCTCTTACATTTTTCTTTTGTAAACAGGGAAGTGACACATTCTGTGATTGCATAATGGAAAAAAGAAATCATAACACATGGGCAGAATGCTCCAGATCTCACGTTTGCATACTAAATAGGAAAACAACTTTCTGCCTAATGAAAAAATGTTACAGATTATTAGGAGCAGCCACAGAAGTAATCAATCAATTTATCCAATGGACTGGGCCGCAGCCTGCTTCCAAGAAGGCTTTTTAATGTTTACGGCTCTGGAGTGGCATTGTTTAATTAATTGAATGACATGAAACTTCTAATCTTAGAGATTTAAAGATAAAATATTGTCCTTAAAACAAACAGAAAGAATTAATGATAGGTTCACTACTCATAAAGAAAGGTGGCTGGACAATCCCCCATTTATTCAGGGAGGAGGCAACGTGCACAGCAGAACAATGCTTCCCATCGGTAGATGCTTCGCCTGCGACTCGATGGGATTGTTCGGAGGCGTGAGAACATTTCCTCCTCAATTTCTGGTACTTATTTATGAAGGTTCTTGTTTGTGATGTTGATATCCCTCCCCCCTCACAGAGACCTGGGCTGACACAACATTTCCACATAAATCATAGCAGGGGCAGCTTTTCAAAGTCTTTCAGTGATAATTTAGGCCTCCAAATAAACGCCTGTGTATATATCTGCATATCTTTTCAGATTAACTGTTTAAGTGTTGAGCTTAAAATATCATAAACGCAAGCGTTGCTGCTTGAATTCATCATAAGGCAGCAGTCTGCCCTGGGCCAGACTTAGAAATGGTGCCAAGGAGGAAGAACCCTCCTATGAGCCATCAAGTAAGTAGATTTACTTGTTTTAAGCTTTCTTTGGGAAAGATTTTATAACATAACCCAAAGGTCTCCCTTATGTACAATGTTTCCCTGAAAATGCAAGCAGATGAGAAAATGCAGGATGCGGAGGAACATAAAACAGGATGCAGTAAAAACAAAGGATAAATGAAGTGTGAAAAGTTACTTTAAATAACTCATTTAAAGCTAAGCTATAGCTTTTTCTAATCAATACTTACACAATAATTACATTAAAATCCAGAAAAATGGATTAACTAGGCAGCATAAAATAATTCAGCTTTGAGCAGCAGCGTGGCTGCAATTGTAATTATGAAGAGACTGCACACCAATTCCATAATGAAAACAAAAAGCATTACTTGTTATAGAGATGGAATACAGCAGAAAAGCATGCAAAATGCAAATGCAGTTTAGCTGCAAATTCTCCCTGTAAAGGCTGAATCATTTGTTAAGCATGCAATAAAAAGGTGACACTTCAAGCACTTAGACTGAATTTACCTATCTGTAAACAAAAATCTATAGAAGCCATAAAAGAAAAGCTTCACTAACAGCGCCGTCAGTTTTCAGACAAAAGCAACATTTTTGTGCAGGAAAGAGTATTACTACATCGTGAAAAAGCTTGCCAAATCTCAGCTTGGACTGAGCATTTACAGGAGAAATCCATGAATCCTGTAAAACCAGACTGTGTTATGGAGGTACTGGCAGACCTCCAGTGAGGTGTATAATGGCAAGTTTGATTAGTTTTGCTTCTTGCAGATCACAACGAATGCTCAAAACTAATTTGTCGTTAAAAAGAAGAGAAAGATATAGCAAGAAATGGAAGGTTTTTTTATTCTCATGTATTTCAACTAACTGGCTTTTTCCTCTTGTCAGAAGATATTGTCAGGCAGCCCTGGACAGTAAATAGGCAGTGACCTTTCACGTTTTAAAATAAATGCTGCAGTACTTCTAATACTGGGGATCAGGATCCAATTTAGGGAATGTACTTGGAGAGCGCGCAGGCATATTTCCGTGATCTGGCTGAGCTGGATTGGAAGTATTCCCTTGTCTTTGCAGAGCCAAGCTTGCACATTGACAGCAAAATGGGTCGTCTATTTTTACTAACTAAAAAGCTAACTGCAGAAATAGTTATTGTAAACTGCAAGTTTAAATAGCATAATCAAATTGTTTGAAGTGTCAGCGCTCACAGCATGCGGAAACTCCTTAACAGTTTCATTCCCATGCTGAACCTTTTGTATTTGACAACTGACTTGGTACCTTACTGCATACTTTTCAGCTACAGCAAAGATTACATAAGATCCCATATATATACTTGGTCCTTTTCTATTTTGTGCCCATTTGCTGTTTTTTCTCAAATCCTCTCACCGCTTGCCCTGTAGTCAAAGATTTTTTTACCCTTTTGAAACTGGCACCATCAGTTTCATTCACGGTCCAAAGAAGCCTCTGGGGATGGAATAGGACTTGTAAATGCTCGAAAGTAGCATTATCTTAGAAGTCTTAACCTCACATCCCGCACAAAGGCATGAAATTATTTCACGCCTTTGCTCGGAATAGCAAGGTATATATTTGATTGCACGGTGTGCTTATAATTAGTACATCCTAACTAAATGCCTCCCCGCCCCCGAGGAGGAAAATCAGAACTCAAAAGGTGGCAACCTTTTCCAAAAGACTTGTTCTGAGTTCTAATGACTGCATGTAGATGAAGAGCTCCTATTTGCTTCAAAACCTGCTTAGCTCAGCTGTTTGGGAAGATTAATTAATTTGGAAACTGAGAACATGGTATACGATAATTAAGAGCTATGTGAGTTCAGAACAAGTCCTCATCAGGATATACAAGTCTTCCAGAAGTTCCTCCATGGAAGCAAATGTACATGCCCATATTTTCCCAGATTTCTGAGCCTCCAATCAAAATAC
Organism: Psittacus erithacus; assembly: GCA_009867235.2. Taxonomy (NCBI): domain Eukaryota; kingdom Metazoa; phylum Chordata; class Aves; order Psittaciformes; family Psittacidae; genus Psittacus; species Psittacus erithacus. The sequence goes on from WYDI02012340.1 coordinate 73,812, forward strand.
AGCAACACTAAGACCATAAGAGTTGAGGGAATCCCCTAAGCCTAGCCCTCAGTGGTAGTCACTAATATTTGGATGCAGCACAAATTGTCACCAGTCTTACCTATATTACTGAACGCCTTCAACTTCTGCCACAGGCTGTGAAAACTCCTCATCCTCCTGACACATCATCCCAGCTGACTCTGGGTGTGCTGAAGTCTTCCAGTGTTTTCTTCTTGTTTATAATGAGTTAATCACTTTGGCAGAACAGATGAGGTAGCTTTATATTAATCCTCTATGGCCACTTGGGCCATGAAGAATTGCAGTGTCTGCTAAAGACTAAGATAACATTACTTAAATATTATTCTTTTTAATATTGCTGTTATAGTAATTATAAAACACGTGCAATAAATAATCAGTATTAGTCAGCACTAATGTCATTTGCATTCTCCCAGCCCAAGAGGAAATAAATGACCCATAGCAGGACAGCCTGTCAACTTTTGGTCAAACAATTCTCATTCATTAAAAAGGATATTTTTCTGATATGACTTCCTCCCCAATCCTGTAGCCAGCTGCAGCTCTGTATTGAAGGAGAGAGCTCCTCAGCCTTTCTAACTCAGAAGGCCCACCCAGCAGCAGTGTTAATGCAAGCATTTCGTATTCTGTACTACAGATGCGCTATCTATGTCAGGAAAGGGTCATTACAAAGATTTCTTGTTTTCTTGAACGTGTTAAAAAATGGTATTTCCCACTGCAGTATCAGACTTGGTTTATCCATTAATCTTTAAAACACCTTTAATGATCAGTGTTATTTTGTACTATATAGGTAATCCAAGATTTAATGGGTCTGTTAGTTTAAACATTTGCATAAATAGCATATCTCATTTTCTTTTTGAGCTGTCACCAAAACATGGAGGAATATGTACGTTACTTTTATGGTACCAGAAATGGAGCAAGCCACTGTTTGTTTCCTAGTCATTTGTATTACCAAACTAAAGAAAAGTTGCTAGGAGAAGGTATACCAACACTGAAATTAGTCATCATTCTGGAGGCTTTGTGAGAGAAATAAACCACTCAGTTTTCACTCATTTCCCTCAGATGCCTTCTGCATCAGCTTTGGAATTAGGAAGTAACAGCAGGACGAATAGAAAGATGTGACAATTGAATAGTTTGGAAAATATGGCTGGGGAAATTTGTTACAGATAGTTGCGAGATTTTCCTAAATGAATGCAGTGTTCTAGCTTAAAAGGCAGCTGTAGAAAGCATGTACAGAAAAGGGACCAGAATAAAAAGAAACTCTTGGAAAAGCTGGGGACAATTAGTAGAAAATAGTCCACGTTGAGTTTCTAAACTGAACTGACACTAACATCGTGCCAAGCTACAAAACTGAAAATCCAAAACCCACTGGAATCAAAGAGTGTTTCTGGAGAAAAGAAAAGAGAACGCTCATCAACAATGACATAAAATGAGAGCCTTCCATAAAGTGAAAAAAAGATGCTCTGCAGAGGGCCTGTGAAAAAAATCCAGGGGACTTGCCAGATCTGTGGAGGGGAAGGTTTTATTGAAGCACAATACATGCAAACAGTAAAACTCTGCTGGTTTTATTGATATGCTTCCTCCGACGAGACTTTGTTTTAAATAATACTTTGCTTTAAGGAGTCAGTTGGATGAGTTATTACCATTGCCCCGAAGAGAAAAGAACTGCAGCACATACAGAAGTAAAAGCTGCTGAGATAAATCACAGGAAGTGGAAGGAAGACTGTAACCTCTGTCTGGCTTAAGAATGGGGAACCATGCAAATGCCTTCAGAGAAATGCAAAAGCCTGAGATCTGTGACCCAAAGGCAACAACATTCGTTCATAGACAGAAGATAGGGCTCATTTATAGTACAGGTCCTGATTGTTGAGTTGTTTGGAGTTTTGTGTTGGCTTTTCGGTTTTGTTTCTTTTATGTATTTTGTTTCTTTGTTTGAAGTTTTTTCTGTTGTGTTTTCTTTCTTGTAATTAAAATTGCAACTCACATCATTATCCATTTCTAAATACTTTGTTGTTCTATACCTTTCAGATCCGTATATGCTGGGGCACCTGCCCTTTACCCTTCCTTAAGAATACTGTGAAAGATTCTCGTGTGTTCTGGAATAATCTAGGCAGCATCTTTTATTATTTTATACAGTATCAAATTCTGTCTCAAATTAAATAACCAAGCCACATTGATTTTGCCAAGTCTTTTTTGATGAAGCAATCTGCACTGGATTTCTCAGATAAGCAAATACATTTCTATTCCTATCACATACGTTATCTTATTTCATTTTAGACCTTTCGCAAAAGAGATAAGTAGGTTTCTTGGAGGCTTTAGAAGTTCAATCTTATGACCTCCAAGCTTCCACAAGAGAAAACAGAAGGTTGCTTACTAAAATATTAGGAAAGGATCTCCATTTTTAAAGGATGTTATTATTTGTGCTGGAGTTGTAATGGAGCTACACCACACCTACTTAGAGAATGGGGCCAAACACTGCTCTCAGTTACAGCAGTTTAAATCCTTGGAGGCCTTTATTACTAGGAAAATGGACTAACATTTCAGTAAAATCAATTTTTAAAAGCACTAGGAGTTTACTGTTGACCTCAGTTACAGCAATCTCTGCAGCTTTGCAAAAACAAGCTCTCTCTCTTAAATCTGACTGACGCCACTGATGAATTGTGCTGTAAAATTTCCTGTTTCCATCCCTTAATACACAGAAGCTGCTGCTTATGTTTCTGGATGATGAAGTAGCTTGTGAAAAGAAAGACTGTTTCAGGTTGTTTTTTCCAAACTAACTGCAGAAATGCATGCACAGAAATACAGGCATCTTGCTCTTCTGTCTTGCATTGCTTCTCAGCCTCTTTAGCATTAGATTAAACCATGGCAGCACCAGAGATTTCAGAGAATGACACAGTCTGAAAGGTAGTACTGAGCCAAATTGTTCCCAGCTCTAAACCCTCACAATAAAAAAAAAAGCCCAACAAACCTACAAAATAAGTTGGTTCATTCTGATGGAATGGGAGACTACACAACTGCCTTGCTGAGCAATATTGTCTTATTTATCTTTTTATACTCCACTGTCAAGTGCATACCTGCTATTCTTCTTACTTTATATGTGGTGTGCTTTGGAGTTATAATTGTGGGGGTTTTATTGCTCTTATTATTCCTACAGAATGGGATCCTTGCCTATGATTATGACAACAGTAATTAATGCAAGAACTATTTCACATCTTCAGACTTTCTTTGTTCTGTGCACACCGAGATGATTTTGGACTTTTTAACTGACACAGACTGAAATATATCTGGGATTCATGATTTTCTAATGGGGTAATATTATTCCATTGTGGTTTTTGGTTTTTTTCAGCTTTTTTCTCCATAAAGGATTGTTCTTGGTGGCACCTTATACCAACAAGAGTGAGCAGTGATACGTAAGTATCTTACCCAATACATACCTATCAATAATGCGCATCCAAACTTCCAAAGTCTTTTTATTTCTACCATGTCTCTGTTTGCCATCAAATCATCATGTGCACTCTGACCCTGCATGCTTGACACATTTTAATAGACAGAAGGAACAAAACTATCAGTTCTCCCTGGCACCATCTGGGGTTCTTTTACAGTTACTTTCTTCCTAGCTGCCTAAAGCTCAGTTTGGCGCTTTTTTTTTCACAGCATCTCCCTGAGCTTCTTTGCTTGGCTTCAGATTTCTTCACAACATCACCTTTCAAGCCTTTACCTTTGTCACGCATTCGAGGCAATGCTGCTGTAAAGCTCAGGAGAGGGTTTTTTTTCCCCCTTGCTATTCTTATTCTTCTTTGAGTGCACCGCAATTACAACAGGATATGAACTATCCTCCACCGTTATAGATGTGTTCAATTTTCTCTCTGTTAGTAGAAGTCTTTTCCCATCACTTTGGCCTGACAAACATGACATTCACACATTGATTGTATATGCCTGCTTTACACAGCATAGCTAATGACTTTCCCTCATCCTGACCTGAATTTTAGATGAGTTTTTCTACTGCTGAGTTTCCATTTCATCAATAATTGCAGAACAATTATCTCATTTGTGGTTTTTTTCCCCAAATGCTGAGAAAATCTGTGAATCTGATAGTATATGATGCAGTAAATATGAGGCTTTAATACTTCATTCTAGAGACTTGTCTTGCTGTGTCTATCAGCCTCCAGACACCCCAATGACTTCTTCAGGGCTGTTTATTCTCAAAAGGGAATACAGTTCGCCTGATGCATTGCCAACTAGGAAGTTTTCTCTGAAAGCGTTATGTGACACTAAATGTTACAAAATTTGAGATTTACTCTTAAAAACCAAGAGGGAAAATAGATTTCTATTACAAAACCTCCTCACTGTCTCACCTGATTCTTCTATCCCTTGCCTTAATACAAATGCTCCCTAAATTACACCATTTTCTAGATGCAAAGGCCAATCATATCACAGAAGATTTTCCTTTTATCTCATGGGGATCTCAAGCATTATCTCTTTTGCAAGCTGCTATTTTGGGCAATGAATCATGGGTGCCATTTACTGTATCACACAGCTTTTCATTTTGGACTTTCCAACTTGAGTGTAAATATCAAGTCTCACTTGAACTCACTTGCCCATTTCTGCTTTTTAAAATTAATCCTGTGAAATGAAAAAGAGAACAGTAGTACTACTGATCTGATTACAGATATCAAAGGAAAATGGGATGGAAAGTTCTTCTTCCTCATCTGTAGATTCTTCTCCCTTCCACATGCTGAGAAACTAGCCTAATTTCTTCCCCCTAAAGCATACTGTAAGGCCCTGAACATTAAGAGATGCAAAACTATTTTTGTCCTATGTCTCATTTCTGGACCAGATCCTCCATAGCCTGAATAGACAATCTGATTCAGGAAATTATTATTCTCAATTCAATTGGTGATAAAAGGAAAATTTCTTCTTTTTGGCTCTAATTGAAAAAATTCTAAATAAAGAATACATACTGCAAGTCTTTACTAAGAAATGTAAATTTGAAGTTGGGTTGTTTTCCTAAAGAAACTTATGATGTCAAATTCAAGGCATGTGATGTCAAATCTGAGGCCAGGACTATAACCTTAACATTTCTAACTCAGGAGATATGCTGGTTATTTTCACTATCAATATCTATATTTCAGGAGCCTGTCTGTTTTACTCAATATATCTTCCAGCGCATTAAATTTTGTGTGCTCTCAAATAAAAGTAGATTAATAAAAAGAATATTTAAATCCTCACTACTGCCCAGTGATCCTGAAATTTAAAAGGAGAATCTTTCAAATCTGCTAAGACTCAGTTCACTTTCTTCTTTTTACAAACAGGAGAGGAGAAACAAATGAGTTATCCATGCATCTTTCCATATTTAAACAAAAATGATCCCACAAAGACCGAGGCATCTGTAATTCACTGGACATTTTTCTACTTTGTGGCTAATAAAATAATTTGTATAGTGACAATGTGACACAAGGTTTTCTTTGCTTAACACAAAATAGGGGAGAAAAGAGATATGACAGAGAACTCAGGGTTGCTGTCTCTCAACATGTATTTAGAGAATTGTAGCTTCTGTAGTTTAAGGCAACCATTTCCATATTGAGGACAAAACTTACTCTCTGAAAGCGTTTCATGGGTCAAAGAGATGAAAACGGCTCCATCAGGGGCAAGGAAGTGGTTACAAATCCACTGCAAAAGTTAAGGGCATGTTGGAATGAGGAAAGATTAAAATAGGTCTCCTATGAAATATGGCTATATTTCATATTTATCTCCAGCGGAAGCTGTAGAGTGATACAAACATCTATGTATTGTTTCTGTGTCTCTCTCATTTTTACTGTAGATCAATCACTGAATACTCTTCATGCATAAATCTATTCCAGCCAGCGCTTCAGATATAGATTTTTCCATTATTATTTTTCAATTGCTTCTGGTGCTACCTTTATATGGTGCTAGCCCTTTTCTCACTGTGCTCCTAGGATTTAAATTGGTGCCATCAGATTTCCTTCTTTCACAGAAAGGAATTACTGTCTTTTGTAACATTTTTATCATTTCACCACACCTCCCCATCATCACATCCCTGCAGGTACAAGCATGAATATAAACAGCATATACAATCACCCTATCCTTTTGGGGGTGTTTTTGCACTATAGCAGTGCCTGGAGATACCAGCCAGGAGCAATGTCCTTTAGAGCTGTGATCTATGAGAATACAGCGCTGAGCCATAAAGTCTTTGGTATTAACCCAGTAAGATATGAAAGGTGCAGACAAGAAATTAAACAGAAACAAAACCACAAGCACTTATTTATTGCTAGTGTGCAGATAGAAAGTGGATTTGGAAAAATCCTTTCTCTGCCTCTTTCAGCCTGAACAGTTACTAGGTTCTTCACCCTTACTGAGAACAACCCTGAGCACTTAAAATACTGGTTGATCTTAGAAGCTTAAGTTAGGAACATTTTGGAGAAGAAAAAAAATGCTATCAGAGACAGTATTAAAAGGGAAAGATACTGCTTTGATAATGTCTAAGAACAAAGACAGACAAAAGCTTTGATAGCTATCTATAGCAGGGTTCTCCATTTAAGCAGGGGAAAGGTTAGTACTCACTGGGTAGTGAATTATCACCTTTCAGGTGATGACTACAATCAAAGAAATAAAGCTTTGAAATTTTGTTTAGGAACAATACTATTTGTAGCTAAGCTGTCACTATTCTAAGAGAGGAAACGAGGGGGGAAACCAAGACGTAAAAGAGATTTTTACTGCTTACTTGGAAATGCTGTGCTGCACTAGCAAATAACATTTGCAGCTATTGGCAGAATTGCAAATACTTGCAGAAGTGGATTTGTAAGACATATGAAATATGGAACTGGCTGTTCCTGCTGTTATCCAATTCCCTCTATTGCTTCTTTTATATATCCTTGAATGCCTTCTAAAAATCATGAGCTCTCATCGATATGTTGTTTAAAGATCACATTTGGGGAGCCTGGGTCTTTGCATCATCGTACCAGTTTTGCAAGACCTCTGCATAAGGTTACTTGAAACACATAGAAAACCAGGCAGCTCGTTCGGCTGAGCACTTCAGCACTTAAATCCTGTTAATTCTTTCAATAGCCACAAGGAGGCCAGGAAGCGTGCACAGGCACAGGCGACAGCGCGCTTGCTATGGGTGCTGGTACAACCTTACCCACAACCTGTTCAGCTTCAACAGGTCTGCATGAGCAAATGCTAAGCACACACCAAGCACACTTGTCCAACCACAGTACAAGTTGCTTAGGTAAAACTAAGCAAAGCTTAAGCTACTATCCCTTTAATAGTTAAACACTACAAAATAAGGACCTACACTGCAGCGCACTAAGCATGGGATTTTTATATTACTATGGGCTTTGCATGTAGCTGCTGGGGACTTGGAAAGCATGTTACAAATTTTGTAACACAGCAGAAAGAGAAACGAGTCCTCGCTGGAAAAAAAAGAAGTCCCGGAGAAGCTTGTTCAGGTTAACAAAGAAGCAAGAAAGAGGGAAGAGAGCTGGAACAATAAACTGAAACAGCAGGTATGGGATTCTTTCTGATCAGGGAGACTTCACGGCTGTAGCAAAAAGAACTAGAATCTCAGCCACTCCTTACAACTCAAAGCCATCAGAAAGCAGCCAGCTAACTCTGAAGAGACAGCTCTGGTCTGTTGACACTCATTTTTCAGAGTACTGAAAGCCTGCATCTCCATCTAATTTGCACTAATGAATACTGCAAAGAAACCTGTACCTGGAGGCTCAGTGACCTCTGCTCTTCCAGTCCTATCAACTGGTCTGCCTGGAGTAGTATTGTAGGGCTCAGCAGAGCCTGACCCTGTGTTTCTCTGCAGGCCACTGAGAACTGGGACACAGCTGAGGGAGGTCCTCCAGCCCCAAGAGTATGAGATGCTCCACATGAACATACTGCTGGGCTTCAGACTGGCTCAACACTGGAACTCAGCCCATAGCCTTCCTGAGTGCATCAGTCCTTAATAACATCCTTCACATGCATTTCTGCTGTTTTGTGAATGACATATATACTTGTTAGGGAAGGAAGGGTGTACCTAAAGGTAAACCGCCCTGACAGGACAGCTTGTGGGGCTGTGGAGTTGCCAAATCTCCGTTTCAGGCTACTGCTCCTGCACAGCTTCAAACACTATTTTAATGGGCAACTTGTGAGAACAAAGAGAACCTTCTACAGACAACCTCAAACTATACAGATTCATTGAATGAACACCATACTGAGTCAATACCCCAATTGTTTACCTTGAGAAGATGAAAATCAGATGAAACTCCTGAGATTTTTGGCAGGTGGAACAATTTTTGTCCACAAGGAACTGATACAGTGGGTCTGAATATGTATTCCTGAAATACAACAAAGGTACTCAATTACTTTGGGAAAGTCAGCATCAATTTCTGAACTTCTATTGAGATACCATAAATAATGTTTTGCAAGCTTATTAATTTAATAGCTCTGATATTCATTCTGCTTCATCATGTGTTTCCTAGGCTTTTATTCATTTTGATTTGTTTTTTCCTCCTCAAATATTATTTTAAATAGCTTTCATGAAATTTCTGCATAATAAGTGTACTCTTTTGTTCTTACCCAAGGAAGCTCAGCAAAAGCATAACAAATAGAGCTGATAAAAGGATACATGAAACACATACCAAAATCCAGGAGGTTTATTCTGATATCAGCACCATTTAACTTCAAGCCAAGACATACATCCCATCAGGCAGCACTTCACCGAGCTATTGGGAAATGGATTCAGGCCAGCATCAGAGCCCAGTAAGTAGTGGAATTCTGTTTTTACCCTCATCAACCCCTCCTGACTGTAAGTGTGCAATAGACTAATATGTTAGTTAGACATCCAGCTCAGAGAGGTAAGAGGGCCATTTTATGGCTTTCAACTTTGCTGGGTGAGCTAGAATTAAAATCAGCTGTTATCAAGAAAATAGAATTCATAATCATCATGGTAGAGTCTAAAATAAATTATGACATTTACGCTCACACACTTATATTTTGGAGTCTGAATGTGATTGAACAATTATCTTTAATTAACAGGGGCTAGGGTCATTGCATTAATTATGTCCATCACAGCTAGTTAACAATATTGATTAACAAGATAAGAAGAAGAATAAGCCATTCATCCCTGAATGGGGTTTTATAGATTTTGTAGTGAATTCCTACAATGTATTTCAAAAGGAAAAGAACAGAACTGGAGGTGCCATAATTCCAACAAAGCGAGATTACAAAAACACTATTCTGAAAAACATTCCTGAATCAATCTGGTTTTGTTAATATGGAATAATTATTGAGCTACATAAACATACAAGAGCATTCCATAAGTGTGCCTGGCATACGCGGGGAAAACATCCTTTGATCCTTGAAGCAAAGGGATTCCAGGCCCAAACTTTGCAGGGCTGAAGACAAAGACAAATTAAAATCTGACTGATGGCAAATGATTACAAAGAAAGCAGATTTGCCACAAGGAGCCCTGACCTAACAAGGAAATGGCCGCCTAAGAAGGGCTCAGTGTAATTCCTGTTTTAACTCAAAAACAGTTGCAGAATCAAATTATGAATTTTTTTGCCTTTGAGATATTATGAAAGAGAAACAGAGACGCATATATGTTCCCTCTCCCTCCTCCCTCATACACACACACTTGCTCCTCCACATGTTTTACAATAGACAAGTTTTCCATCTGTGAGATGGCCTATAATTTTCAAAACAAAAGTCAGGCTTTTACCTGCTTTTTTCTTTTCCTGCTTTTTGTCTTGATTTGGTTTTTTGTGTTTCAATGTATCCTCTCACAACATAGTGATTGATCCCCAAGTTTGGTGGCAAGCAACCAAGTGGATATCAAACATACAGGGTGCTTCTGAAGCCCCAGAGCCAAGCTGCAAATTGGAAACGCACTCCTGGTTACTCCATTAACAAAAGGGATCCTTGATATGCAGTTCCACTCATCGTCCCTCTTAAGCCATTATCAGGCAGCTGAAATGAGACAACAAAGAATGAGCATGTGCCCGATTGTGAGCATGTCAGACATGCATTATTAAAAACAGTAGGGGCAAGAAGAAAGATGAAGGGGAAGGCATTTGCCTCTCTGTTCAGACGCTGGAGAGCTTATTTGGGAAGAAAGGAGTTCTAGGGCGCACTGACATAGATATTAGCACTTGATGCAATGAAGGCATCCAAACCTTCTCTGGGTATTTTAGATAATGACGTTTTCAAGAATTTTCCACTTTATATTAAAGGAACACGCATGCTAAGCTCACCTGACTTAGAAACATGCTCTCTCACCTGGCAGAACTGTTCCCATATTTCAGTATTGCTTTTTTTGTTGCTGTTTTGAGCAAAGGAACTACCCCATAATTAACAAAAAAGCAAACTTATCCTGACCCTGTCTATAAAGTACAAGTCTTGGTCATGTTCAAAATCATCTTCTTATATTCACTACTTTAAGAAAGGAATGCAAAGCATGACAGTTTTTAGGATATAAAGCAATCACCAATTGTTAACAACAATATTTAAACTATTCTCTTAATGCAAACATTTAAGAAGCAAAAATAAGGCTCTGGTTGGGCTAATAATAACTACGATCCTCATTTAGCAAAGAATTAGACCCTCTCACAACACATGCTTCAGACCACAAACATAATAAAACAAACATTAATGGGGAAAAATCCCTCTGTATTGGAAATGCACAACATTTTGTTTATTTTCGTTCCATAATATGTTTACTTTGGTAGACTAATATAGGTTATTTAGGGAAGTTTATGCTAGCAAACATAGAAGTGTTTTACATCTTCCAATCCTAACCATTCTACGATTTTATGATTCTATATAAATGTAAAATAGAAAATCATGTGACCGAGAAAGAGATGTGCAACCTTCAGAAAAAGTAATCTTGTAAAGTATTTTATAGGGAATTTCAAAACTTGGAGAAAAATATCTGTCAAAAATTTATCCTGCTGAGTACCAAGAAATGTTGCAAGTCAGGGTTTGATGGTACATTTCCCAACATATCAATTCCTTACCATAAATGTAAACTCTAAAGTAAATTTCAGTAAAATACAGTTGTCAACATGTTGGACTGTGTACTTGCTGCAAACACTGACAGTGACATAATGTTTCTTTAAGATCGGTGCTGTCAACACGGCGCTGACAAAGTCTGCAAACACCTCTGACCAGAACATCTGAGAAGTTTCCAGAGGAGATGTTCACTAGAGATGCTGCATGATAAAGATGAATGTACAAATGAAAGTATATCTAAATTGAATAACAGTGCTATTAACCTTACAAAATGGGTACTTCTATATCCAGCTGTATGTGAATCAAATGTGTTCTAGATAAAAATACATCATTGCATACCTTTACCATGTTAAAAAGCAGTTTCACCAGTGAAGAACTGCGATCAGAGTAAGAGTGATCTCTGTGGCCACTCCTGTGTGCATTAGATGAGACTAGAGAGAACATCGTCAGGCTTGTGGATGCAGATGAGAAAGGGAAAACATTGCCAGTACCTTGGGAACTTCTGGAATAATTCTAGGAGTTAATTGCAAAACTTAATTAAACCATGCTATTGTTTATGGATCTTAATGCTTTCAACATTACAAAGCACAAAGCAAAACTTTCTTCTCTTATGTTTTTTGCTAAGCACAGAAAACACAGTTTCTAACTAGATTACTCGAATGCCACAAGATATAAACTACAGTGTAACCACAGTGTTCTTAAATTCACAGTAGATCCCCCTTCTTTGAATTTCCCGGGGCTGAATAGTCCAGTGTTGACTTTTGTGGTTGAAATCCGCAACGTGTCTCCCTTTTTATTTGCTTATTGCTCCCCCTTTGCAATGCCTTTGAAAGAATTTTTCTCTACTAAACCCCCACATTCTTGTAGCTACCAAGTCTTTCATGCTTCTGTCATCTGAAAGAAGCTTTGAACAGGGTCAAGAATAATTACATCAAGCTTCTTATTGTTATCACTATCTATATTTATTAAGGGACAGCAGACTTTATAAAAGACTTCTTTCACAAGCATTATATTCTAGCTATACAACACAGGTAATTCTATTTCTGCCCACACTTGCAGCTGTCCCACAAAAAGTTTGATTTATAGAAATCAGTGGAATTTCTTCCTTTAGATCTATTCAACAAGGACCATGATTTGGACCTGAAAGTAGCGGCTCAGTAGGCATTTCTGCATCCAAAAGAGAGTGTTTGTGCCTTTCCACAAGCTGTGAGGGAAGCCTGCAAGCTTTGTTATCTCAAGTGCACAAAAGTCAGTGGATTCCCATACCAAGGGGCAGGTCTCTGCCTCTGTGAAAATGTAGTTCTAAGATGCAAAGAGGAATTAGAAGCAAACCAAAAAATGGCATATTAAATAAATAGTGTAGCATGCCAGCTCTACTACCTGTCTCATGATACTTCTGCATAGATTAAGTAATAAGAATCTGCTTATCTGCAGTTGCCAGGCTCTTCAGTTTCCAGTTATCAGGTCCTCTGTTTCTTCTGCCTCTCCTTCATGCTCCTGCAAAGTCCCTTTTGTGTTTCTTAGTGACTGTAGCATTTCATAAACAACACAGATGGCAAACTACAAACTGCACTCTTCTGCAGTCATTCTAATCACCTTCTGAATAGAATAACAGTGCTAAATTGTACCAACCCCTATATGCTAAAGCAGAGTTTGCCATATTTACTTCTGACTGCTGACATATTTTTTGGCTGTTTACTTCCCTGTTTCATTTGATTGCAATTAAAAAAACCTGCCAGGTGTAGGAGTTAGCTGCCTTAAGCTAGGCAGCCCCAATTCAAAGCAAGTCACTATTACTTCAATGTCCATCCCTGAAGTGAAAAAGTGCTTACATGGAGAAAGAACTGACATACCTTGACTAATATGGAGGTCAATGTCCTCAGTTTGCAAAGCTGCACAGCTTGTCTTCAATAGATCCCAGACGTAGGACCGCGCTGGCACTGTCTGAAGTAGCAGGATGACAACAGAATTTTCCTGGGAAACCAAGATGCAGTGAGCTATCAGGACTCCCAGCTTCTTTGTAGCACCAGAAAAAGCAGGAGCTTTGTGAATGCTGCCACAGCTTTAAAGGATGTGACTATAAGCAACCAGGTAATCAAGGCTGACCCACATACATAAACAGGAACCTGTGGTGCTGGCTGAAAGCTATGGCAAGGCAGCACATGGTTTGGGGGCTCTGAGAACCACAGAAGCAGGTCTCCTAATTCTTTGCACCACATTTTTCCTGAGGAAAATAAGGGATTCTAGTGTTCTGGAATGTGGCCATAAAGGTGGGCATCCTTTATCTAGGAACTGGCTGTAAATGTAATGATATCCAGGGCAATGTTACTTCATGTTTAATGAAGTCAGTTTTCATTGCTGAAGTTGAAGTCTTGGTCATACAACTATCTGTGAAAGTGCATCTGAGCCAGTTGCCAACAGCAGCAACTCAAGGAATCACATTTATATCACATTAGAATACAGACATTGTTTGTGGGAGATAATGACCAGGTTTAAAAGAAGATTCACATGATTTATTCTCTTTCACGAAGGCAAAAGCTCAAATGTACCAAGAGTCTTTAAAGGAGCTGCGATTTGCTCTTGTCACTGTTCATCAGCAACATCACAGAACCCAGCACATTGGCAAGAATGACAGCATATTCTGATTGTAATATTTAGAAAATGCATGCTGCTTTGCAAAGAAATTGGTAAATATATTTTTGATTAGACAGAGCCTAAGTAATTTTTAACTTTCTAAATACTAATCAGGACAGTTTCTGTATTTTCATAAACACATTGGTTGCATTTTTCTTATTTACAGCTGTGTTTATTCTTCTGCACACAACACTGAAAAGCAATGCTGCTTTCCTGCCTGCTTTACATAGATGAACAAGGTACCTTGTAAATAGGCAGGTTCACAGTAAAGCCATGACCGTTCTTGTCAACACACTGAAGACAAACATGATCTTGAGCTCTATTTCCCAACACCCTCACCAGTATTTGCAGCAATGAGAAACAGAATGATCCTCATTTGCTCTTCTGCACCTTGGGTTAGATCAGACATTGAAGCCAAAAGAAAGGCAGGGCACTCCATACCCAGTAAGGGCATTTAGTCCCTCAAATGCCCATTTGCATGGACCTCCAGAAGATTATACCCCATATGCCACAGCTCATAATTACATTAGCAATTACCAAAAGAGAAATGAGAAAACACATGTGCTTAGGAGATATAGATTTACGTCACATATTATATATGTTACAGCTAGAGTCTGCCATAAAGCCATCAAATTAGTTATTAGCTCTGGCTTTTTCATACCATGCTGAGAGGGAAGAGAGGTGTTAAGGATATTTCTTGTCCCAAAATATCCTTAATTCAAATGCTACTAACAAGGAAGATGGTGAAGATCAAAGTGCCAACTTGGTCTGAGGCAGAGAAGTCAAACACTTTTTACATGTGACGATTTCTTTAAAGTGCCTTTACAAGATTCCCTCATCTGCTTTGGACAGTTGCAAGGCTTGCTTCCTCACAAACCCACAGTGAACACCAGCAACTTCAACATCTGTCTCTGGGTGTTCAACACTCTGGAGATGTGTCATGGTTTAAACGCAGCCGGTAACTGAGAACCACGCAGTCTCTCACTCTTCCCCCTCACTTCCTGTCCCCCGCTCCTGGGGAGATGAGGAGGATAATCAAAAGAATTTAACTCCCATATGCTGAGATCAGAGCAGTCCAGTAACTAAGGTATAACACAAACCACTGCTGCTACCACCAATAATAATAATGATAAGGGAAATAACA